>JAVJIF010023007.1:0-60936 GCA_038442645.1 Agave tequilana | reverse complement strand
TTATAGGGCACAAGAGTCTTTGTCTTAAAATCCTAGATATGTAAATGTATTAGGTATGCACATTTCATTAAGGTAAAAAAAGACTAATTACTTATTCAATTTTTCCTCCTATACCTAAAAATTCAAAATTTTATTTATTTTGACCAAGTTTTTAGAAATCCTAATCATGATTTTTCTAATTCTTAAGACTAACTTAGATTTCTTTCAAAAGATAAGTCAAAATATTGTTTTTTTTTGAAAATTTTATTAGTTTCTACCTATGTTAGTATGTTAGTAAATCCCCCCCCCCCACACTTATCTCATGCATTGTCCTCAATGTATGAATGTATGCATGTATGCATGAAAAAGAAGAAAGGGAAGGCAGATGTTACCTCAAGGTGGTGGTTCCGGTGGTGGTCTAATTGGGCTAAGCGTTGCTACCCAATCAAGATAATGTGTATTCGGAGGAACTCACCAGAAATTTCTCTTGTATAACCCACTAAAATGTATGTATTATCATTTTTTAACAATTCCACCCCATCAAATTTTCAAATTTCATAATTATTTTCAGAGTCAAATGTGTCAACCGCCTTGTCCCAAAATGGAGTGTGAAAAGATGAAATTATTGACTTGGACGTCATAAGTACGGGAACTAATACCGACTCAGGAAAGAAACTTAAATCAAGTAATGGTTCAGGAGTCGGGCTAGGTTCAAGAAGCGGGTCCAAATCAATAAGTTGAAACTCAAGTCCACAATCATCTTCCTACAATGGAATGTGACTTAATATTGGTGATTCAAGTTCAGGAATGATAGGTGTGGGAATCAAAACTGACTCTAAAATATTACCTAAGTCGGGTAACAAAACAGGAGTCAATAATGATTCAGGAATTTGAACTTGATCACAGATTTGAGAATCTAGGTCACATATCTCATTGAGTTCAATATCATAAAAATGAGAACTTGCCAATTTATCCATGGGACTTTCAAAATTATAAAATTGGTCAAGTTCAATATGATCATCAAAAATGGGTGATTCAATTTCATGATGAATTGGCACAGGATCCAATATTGACTCGGGAAAAGTAAAATCAGGTGAAGATACCGGAGTCATTATTGAATCAGGAAGTAGAATTGAATCACCAAGTGGGAGATCATGATCATAATCATGCTCAAGTTCTATTTCAGGAAAGGAATAACTTGCCAAACTATCAAAAATTGGAGTTTCGGCAAGTTTAAATGATCGTACTAAATTAGAATCTTGTTGTCCAAAACAACTTGGCTTGTCGGCTCTAACAGAATGGTTAACCATATCAGAAATGGCCGAACGGTGAGAACGTAAAGATTGAACCATCATATCTATTTCATGATCACGAGCTAATCTAGCCTGAGTCATGGCTTCAAGCATCTTTTCATAGTCAATTGGTGTATCATTTTGTTGTGATCGGACTTGAAAAGAGGAAGTGTTGTTGGGACAATCGTGATGAAATTGTGAGTCCGTCAGATTCTGTGATTGTTGCTTGGACTCACGCATCATCATGTCTAAGATTGATGGTTGTTGTTGCTTGGACTCATGCATACTCATCATTTCCAAGATAGATGGTTTTCTATTCTGAATAGGTGGATCTGAGTATGAATCTTGGGAATATTGTGGACAAGGTGGATACAGAGGACTAGTTGGTTGAAAATTGGACTCAGGGGAAGCGAAAACCCATGAACTCTGTGAAGAGTTGAAAGTGGTATGAAAATATGGTCATAAGATGGGGGACATGGGTTATATTCATTCGGATAAGACCATTCCGGCACACTAGGTTGGTCAAAGTTATGATATGCCGGTTGGTAATATCCGAAAAAGAGGTTGGTGTGTAATATGGATTAAAATTAAAAAATTATTATTATATGCCATATCACACAAACACACAAAAGAAAAAAAGAAAACAAACAAATAAGCAAACAAAAAAAAAAAAAAATTCTAACCTAAGTTAGGGTAGACCTATGACCTAGACGACTCCTAACTGGTTAGACTGTCCACGGGAGGTAGGGTGCAGACTTTGACCACAAGTTAATCAGCCAGGTCAGGGCAAGATTGGTGGGAGGTTTTCCGTCAAAGACGTTCCTTAATTAAATAACCACCAATCTTCGGGCTTTTGGCCCTCAATCTCCTTCCTAGACACTGATTTGGCAGGAGTCAAATTCCAACACTGTTCCCCCTTAGGACAATCTCCTAATTGAGTCCGAGATGTCCCTAGGGCCAACGTCTACTAATTTTTAGTTAGGCTTGGGTTAGTGAGTGAGGAGATTGTTTGTGGGCCAAGGAAGCGTGATGAAATCCCCACCTTATCTTATTTATAGGACAAGCCCTTAAGTCAATTTAGTGCACGTGTAAAGCAGTAGACAAATATTCACTCAAAGCAAAAAATCAGCCAAGGGTGCTTCCTAGTCTATATGCATTGCGAACGTACCTTGTCTCCAGCACTCTTCAACAAAAATTAAAATAGTTAAATAGACACGTGTCTATATGTAAGAGTCTAAATTTTTTTTATTTTTCAACAAATAGGTTACTGTTAATTAATTAGCAGTATGCAGGGTGATCGCAGAGAATATTTAACAGAGCAGTAAACAAATCTTTCAATTTGCAGCAACCTGCAGAAACCTTAGTGAGTAGTTCACTACTAAGGCCGCGGAAACGCGGCTATTGTCGCATTTGCGCGGCACTATAGTAGGCTCTGTTGCTCTGCCTTCGAGGGCAGAGGCACAGAGTTGCTATATGTCCTTACTGCTGTTAGTTTTCCTGTTCTCCGAACCTGCAAACAGAAAGAATAAAAGAATTAGTTATTTATTATTTTTTTAGAGAATACTTACCGTCCCTCCCCGGCAACGGCGCCAAAATTTTGATTGAGATTTTCCTACACACAAAATAAAGAATCTTAGATTTAGAAGTAAAGATGTGCAAGGTGCTCAATTCTAATCCGCTGTAGCAATGGCTATGCGGGTCGTGATCCTCAGGGAGGGACTAGCGATGGAAGCTTGTTTAGTAAGTTATCTCTTTTTTATTTATTTTGTTATTTACAATGGTATTTACAATAAGAAGTGTGGTATTTACAATGAGAAGTGTGAAAGAAATTGGAAAGATGTGGAGTTGGTGATCTAAACTAAAATTACAAAGAAAGAAAACTATAACTAAAACACATACCTACCTCTTCTGCCCTGTTTACCTTTGATCCGTTGCAACGACTTACCTTGTCTTTGAAGGCATTCAAGCATGGCGTATAGGATCTTCCCCCTTCTCGATCTACACTACGAAAAGAAAAGACAAACTACACTAACAAGAGACGGCTTGTTCATCACCATAGGCCATCAAGGGCACTTCTTCGGCTAAGCAGTCTCGAAGCAATCAGATCTCATGGTTTGCAAGACATCAGAGAGAAACAATAAAATAAAACAAGAATAGAAGAATAAAAACAAACCTTGAGTTGATTCTATTAACAATGGAGGAAAAGTTTGACTTACACCGATGTCACCTTAGTACAAGCATGATCTCCTTCCTCCATGAAAACATCCTCTCCTCTCAGTTACATAAAGGAAAAATAAAAATTACAAAAAGAAAATAAAACCTAAACTACAATCTACAAGTTAGCCTAAGAAAAAACCCTAGATTTGGCTCTGTACTTCGCTGTACGCCCTTCCCTGTTGCTCTGCAGGAGTATTTATAGGTGCAGAAGGAGGTAGAGTCCCAATACGACTCCTCAAAGAAAACTGTTGCCCGGGCTCATCCAAACTGCCGCGGAAACGCGGCTTGGGCCGCGTTTACGCGGCCTTAGCTGGCTCCCTGGCCACGCGCTTTCGCGCGTGGCCTCCTCTGGTCCGTCCATCTGGGTTTATCCGTCTGGAAGATGTATCCTGACTCTTTATTTTGGGATTTCGGGATAACTTGGGAAGCAAGTTACCTAAATTCAAATCTTTTATCAACGAATTTGTTATCTTTGCACTCTCTTCTTTGGCTTTTATCCTCATCCTGCAAGTATTTAGGGTTGAATAGAAGTCTATCCTTCCCTCTTCTTTTAGTATTTGCAACTATTGCCCTTAGTAATTGCAATTTTGACATTTGATAATTGCAACTTTTGCATTGGGCTTTAAACATGGGCTTTTGGGCTTCTTTTAAGGCTTTATTCCTTTATTTTATTACTCTAGGCCTGCACACAATAAATAATAAAATATTAGTAATAGTGCATGATTATATGAATAAATATGAAAATGTGATAGTAAATGTGATGATAAATATGCACTTTTTACTACCTATCAGTCACGGACAGACTATTTTATTATATGAGCAGGACTCTGATAGGGCTGAATCTCGCTATAACTCTATTGAGAAGGAATGCTTAGCTCTTGTCTTTGCTATTCAAAAGACGCGGCATTACTTGGTTGGCCAGATCATACATGTCATTTCTAGAGTTAATCCTTTGCGTCTTCTCATGACCAAATCAGGATCACTGAATTCAAGATTAGCTAAGTGGGCCTCCTTCTATCTCAGTACAACATGCTCTTTGTCCCTCAGAAGGCAGTTAAAGGCCAGGCGCTTGCAGACTTTCTGGCTGCTCATCCGGTTTCGGAAAGCTCAAAACTTCATGAAGATATCCCAGATGAGATTTTCAAATCTAATATAACTTCAGAGGATAAAGTATGGCAGATGTTCTTTGACAAGAATAGGCCCTAAAAGCAAGATTATTGCTGATGTGGGGGTTGTATTTATCTCACCACAAAATCATGTCCTTCCTAGGGCGTTTTCATTGACAGAATCATATTCCAACAATGTAGCAGAATATAACGATCTACTCATTAGCCTTCAGTTCGCCCATGAAATAGGGGTACGCTACCTCGAAGCTTATGGTGATTTAAAACTGATTATTAATCAGGTTAAAGGAGAAAATGAGGTCCGCCACGGAGATTTGGTACCTTATTATCATGTAGTCATCAAAATGGCTAATTTATTTGATGGCTTTTACATCGGTCATGTATCCCGATCCCAAAATACTAAGGTCGACGCTCTGGCTGCACTAGCAACAACATTAGCCTTACCGATTGACACAACGTATCATCTTACAGTGGCTACTCGACACCTTGTTTGTCCTAAACATGTGTTGAAAACTAAGGAGGTCCATATCACCTCGACGGAGTTTGAACTGAGAGATTGGCGATTTTTCCTCATTGACTATGCTTTGCATGATATATTGCCAGATGACCCTAAAGAAGCGGCGTCTATCAGATGAAGGTCTCTCCATTTCTACTATGATCCAATAGTAAAGACACTCTACCGTCGCTCATATGACGGTATCCTCCTCCATTGCTTTTTTAATTTGGAGGCGTAGGAAGTGCTTAAAGAGGTACATGATGGTATATGCGGAGCTCATCAACCAGGTCCGAAGCTTAAGGATCGATTGCACAGGCTTGAATTTATTAGCCAACCATGATAACTGATACCATCAAGTAAGTACAAAGGTGTAAAACCTATCAAATTCATGTATACTTTATACATCAAGCTCCAGAACTACTTCATCCGACTGTTGTGTCGTGGCCATTCGAAGCATGGGGAATCGATGTCATAGGGCCTATCATCCCCTCATCAACAAAAAAAGTCATCAGTTTATCTTAGCAATAACCGATTACTTTTCCAAGTGGGCAGAGGCAATACCACTTGTTGAAGTTAAAACATCCAGCGTGGTCAACTTCATCAAACACCATGTCATTCATCGGTTTGGTGTCCCCAGGCGGATTATTCATGATAATGGTCCCTAATTTATAAGTCAGGTATTCTACCGGTTCTGTGATAAGTACAAGATTTAGAATGTGGTATCAACCGCTTATAACCCTGCTGCTAATGGTTTGGCAGAAGCATTCAACAAGTTAATTATCAAGCTACTCAAAAATCATTTCATCATATAAACGAGACTGGAATGAGAAGCTCAGTGAATGTCTTTAGGCCTATCGAACCACAGTTCGGACCCCGACAGGCAATACGCCTTTTTCTCTGGTATACGGGTGTGAAGCAGTCATACTATTAGAAGTCCAGATGCCGTCATTACGAGTCGCCTTGATGACCAGAATGACAAAGGAGAACAATGATCGGTTACGTCTTCAAGAGCTCGAAACGCTAGATGAGAAAACGACTACAAGCTCAACAACATATTGAGTTGTATCAAACGCGAATCTCGAAGGCCTTCAATAAGAAGGTTAAGTAAAGGGTTTTCCAAAGAGGAGATTAGTTTTAACCGTCAGACGATCGATGATCATGACGCATAAAACCAGGGGCAAATTTCAGCCAAATGGGAAGGACTGTCATGATATAAACAATCTACTCAAATGGAGCTTATCGCCTTATAACCCCAGACCGTGATACGCTTATGATGCCAATCAACGGCAGGTTCTTAAAGAAGTATTATCCTTGATAGGATCCTTCTTATGATCAGGTTAACAGTATACCTCTGATCAAGACCTTCAGACCCAAGATATTAGAAAGAGCGCTCCTCTCTTTCTCTAACAGGATCATACAACCATAACCCAGTGTTGATCCGATCGAACACCGGTTGCATCAAATAAGAACCAAGGTTATGAACTTCAGTTTTAGCCTTATCACTCTTCTCTAATTCATCGTCGACTAGTAACGAGCCGATCAAACACCGGTGATATTGAAGAAGAAACAAGGTGTCAAAGTTGCTTTAGCCTTGTCACTGTTCTCTAAGTAAATAAACATGTATCTATCTCTAACTTAGAAGAATAGGTCATATTTTGAAGTCAAGCATGCCTAAGCAACAGTTTCAGGCAGATGGCTTATTTAGCCTAACTTTTCTATATAATGGGGGCATACCTCCCTGCTCCTGTTCGATCGATCGAAGCTCGACCCAACCACAAAAGGTCCAACCAACAAATGAGTTTATCTGATGACTTATCAAACCAAACTCATTGAAGGAGGTTCGTGATGCATTCTCTCGCAGAACCTTTTCACTGTTTTCACATTCATATCAAGATGTGGTGACCGACCAAATTGTGACTGATCAAACGACAAACACAAATGAGTTTATCTGATGGCTTATCAAGCCAAACTCATTGAAGAAGGTTCGTGACGGATTCTCTTACAGAACCTTTCCACTATTTTCACATTCATATCAAGACGTGGTGACCGACCAAATGGTGACCGATCGAATGACAAACACAAATGAGTTTATCTGATGGCTTATCAAGCCAAACTCATTGAAGAAAGTTCGCGGCGCATTCTCTTGCAGAACCTTTTCACTGTTTCCACGTTCATATCAAAAACATGGTGACCGATCGAATAAGAGATCAAAGGAGTTTAGCTAATGACTAGTCAAGTCAAACTCATTGAAGAAGGTTCGTGACACATCCTTCTGTAGAATCTTTCCAATATGGAAATGAGATCTTTAGATAAAGACCTCATGCCAACTCACTTACAGAGTGAAAACCCAGGGGAGGCATTACGTTATTCGAAGTAACAAAATGATCCAACGCCTCTAACGGCTAAGGATAGAGGAAAATGTTAGTTCTTAAGCCCAACATAAGTCCTCGATAACTCATCATGCTGAGGGGAATATCATGGCTAGCCCAACTCAAACGGTAGTTGGTAAAGGCATATCAAATCCTTTGACAACTGAAGATTTGCTAAAAATCTTAAGGGACCATTCCCACTTAATTCCTCTCCAAAATTACTTACCAATTCCCGTTCATGAAATGGTAGGACCATATAAGAAGGTATTCATTTTCCTAGTGAAATGACGAGTCAAACCATCATGTTAACATTAAACCTCTGATAGTAAGTCTCTAACCTACTCTCCGGTGGATAAAACTAACATCCCTGTGAATCTGGTCAATATCCCTAGCAAATTAAAACTCCATCCTTGTCATGTTAACATTACACCTCTGACAGGCTATTTTATAAATCTCGTTCTAAATCCACATGGAGTTCTCTGACATATAATCTTTCATGAGATTCATATTCCTAACTCCCCAGCGAGTCTCTAATGGACCCTCTTCAGAGTCTATTATTTTCCTCTAAGTCTATTATTTTTCCTCTCAGTCCCCAATGGACTTTCTTGGTTGTCATGTTAACAATATACCTTTGACAATTTCTTCTAAATAAAATCCAACGGAGATATTAGTTTTTTCACGGAATTTATGACCAAATCCTATCTTGCCCAGTGGAGTTATTACCTTTATCGTTATGTCCAGCTTGTCACCTCTGAACGGTAAAAATCTTAAGCTTGGTGGTTTCTCAATCAGTTTTGTCCATATGACCTCTGAACTGACAGATAATCAAGTCTCATCTTTCAGTCCAGTAGGGACTATCCCTTTGCCATTATGTCCAGTTCTCCACCTCTGAACAGTAGGGTTCTGAGTCTAGCAACTCCTAATCGGTTATGTCCATATTACCTCTGAATTAACGGATATCTAGATTCTCTCTCTCTCTCATGGTACTCTAACTGTCATGTCCAGCTCACCACCTCTGAACAGATGAGTTCATAACTTTGTTCTCCTTCCCTCTATCAAGGTCAGGAGCTCTTGCTGTCATGTTAACATTAAACCACTGAACAGCAGATTACGAACCTGAGGTCCCTTAGTTGGTCATGTCCAGTCAACCACCTCTGAACCAACAGGAATCCAAATTCAATCTATCTATGTAGTCCCTGATGGACTAGCTGCCAAGTTAATACGACTACCTCTGGTAGCGGATCTGAAGTTTAGTGTGTCTTAGTCTATCACGTCTAGTTTATCACCTCTGAATAGACGGATCCCTAAAATCGGGTTCACCTCCACTTTGTCATCATGTCCAAATCATCACCTCTGAATAGGGGTAAGCATCGGTCGGTTCGGTTTGATTTTTGCTAATTTTTGCAAAATCGAACCAAACCGATTAGACTTAGTAACTGAACCGAACCGAACCGAATTGACTCAATTCGGTTCGGCTTTTTCGGTTAGGCCAGTATATTTTTATCATTTCTTGCATTTTTAATCGCTATTATATTATCATCCTTTAATATTCTAATCTCAAATATCCATTACCCAAATTAGAAATAAGGAAAACACCTTAAACTTAATGTGAACTGCAAATTTCATATTGTAAAACTTTTACATTGTATTTGCGCTCTTAATATCAAAGCTCATATAATTATTACTAACTTTTAATGATAAGAATGAAACAAAACTATATTAATATAAATATTATTCTCAATTGAGATGGTGTATTTAACATAGCTTTCATATATTCAACATAAAAAAGGTGGTAATACTAAAAGTAATGAGATCAGCTTCCACCAGTTTTTATTATGAACTATATGATTCACTAAATTGAATTTGAGTAGGGTGATATATAGGGTGAGAGATTCGGTTCGGTTCGGTTGGGTTCGATTTTTGGAACACAAAACCGAAACCCGACCGAATTAGTGCGGTTCGGTTCGGTTCGGGTTCGGATTTCGGTTTTTGGTCGGTTATTTCGGTATAAACCGAACTCTGCTCACCCTACCTCTGAATGACAAAATTTTAACCAATCATGTCTAGTTTGTCACTATTAACTGGCAAATCCTAAGCCTCATTAGTCTTAGTTCAGTAGGAACTATCATAGGTTATGGTATCTAATTTATCATAACATATTCACAAATCTGATGATCTTTAATCTGTTATGTTAATATTTACCTCTGAATAGTAAAGATCGTCAATCTCACTCTTTTCTATCCTCATCGCGACATGATTTGAGTCGAATCATTTTTCAAATTTATAACTGATTCCATCGGTTCATCACCTTTAACTAGATTAGTTATACCATTATTTCCTTTCTTTTTGAGGATTGTAGTACAACTTGAAAGTAAGAATTGCAAACGCAGAAGAGAAAATAAGTTGGAAGCACAACAGAGAAGTCAAATAAATTTACTTTTTATTGATTCAAAAAGGGGGATACATGGATTATAAACTATGAGGCTGTTTCATAAGACTTGATCCGTTCTTCAAGGATGCCCAGGCTGTTCTTCCTCTCCTCAGCAACTCTGATGAATGCTTGTGATCTCAACTCGGCCTCATTAAAATTTATTGTCTGGGATAGACGAGCCTCAATTTTAGCTAAAGTTGCCCTCTATGCTTGCTTCTATTGCAGGACTTCATCATTTTGGGCCTTGAGCTGCTCTACCCGAGCGATCTCCTCAAGACGCACTGGTTCAGCCTTGAACAGAAGAAGATTGGCTCTCTTGATCATCTATTTAGCCTTCTCAATCTTATCCTCAGTGTCGAGAAGATCACTATTAGAAGCATCTATGACATCTCTAATTTCTACTTTTCTTATCTCCAAGGATTTTAAATCTGAAGATATTACCTTAGCTGCTTCCTGTGTTGCAAGATGAGCTTCATGCAATTGAGCAGCAAGGCGTTCAAGCTGTTCATTAACTGAGAAGTCCAAATCTGAATTGCTGAGGTGACACCACTCGCCCGAATCCCTCTCAAGCCTTTCTACCAGAAGCTCTAATGCGGCAGCCTGGTCATCCCCTCTAAAATCTCGAATGCTATCGATATTTTGAGAGAGGATCTTTAAAGCAGAAAATGAGGTGGTTGAGCCCTTCAAAATCAGAGCAACAGATTGCTTCAGGCTTTTATAAAAGCTATCAACCATCTCGGCCATAAATTCTTTCTCGGCTTCAACTACTCCCGGTGATCGAGTAGTATTTGAAGACAAAGCTTCCACCGATTTCACTGTCATAACAGTAGAGGACATGATAGAAGCACTGGCTGGAGATAGACGAGGGATCATCGGTGATCTAGGAGGAGTCCTCATTGAAACCAGTACACCAGACACAATGGAGTAGGGCTGATGACTATTTTCAGAAGAACTGGCTCAACAACCAGTGTCGGAGACGTAGGGCTGGTAAATATCTTCAACCAGCGGTTGTCAAGATAGGTAGCGTCAAAGAAACCACTGGCATCTCACCTACCGATGCAGTCGAGAGCGAGATTGGTTCTGTAACCACCATCTCATCAGCCTCTTTAACTCCACGGGCAGGCTCAGGCCGATAAGAGGGCAGGTCGTGATACAAGATATCCAACTCGGCAACATCCGTTGCGGCTGAAGTACTTGCCTCACCCCTGATTCCCTCAGGAAGATCAGCTGGTCCCCTTGAAGTCGATGCACCTAAAGGCGGAACACCTGTGAAAAGACTTTGTTGAAATAAGGCATAACAAATATCAGGAGAATTACTTACAAAAGATCAAAGATTATCAAGAGGAGATATTGCCTCAACTGTCTCAGCAATAGTCTCTCTCTAGACTTCCTCGACGGCAACGCTAATTCTGCCGGGCTCCATAGAAAAAGCTTTGGCAGTTGCAGGAGGGACGTCCGGCTCACCCTCGTTCGCTGAAGCCTCTGTGGTCCATCTTATAGAGCTCGAGGCCATTGGACTCTCTTTCGAGGTCCCAGCACCCGAAGGACCGACATCAGCCGCGTCACCTCCGGAAGCTTCTGAGACGACGAAGTAGCTAGCTTCGTCACCTTTCTTATAAGTAAACTGGGGATCATAATAATTTCCCTGTTCTCCTGTAGCCTTGGCTCCTGGTTCTCTTGTAGCCTCGGTTCCTGAATCATAGGATAAACAAATGAGCTATACAAAATCTATAAGTACATGTCAAAAAAAATGAGTGAAATTGGTCTTACCTAGGCCGGGAACAACTTTATCAGTTGTCTACTTTTGCACCGATAGTTTAACAACTAACGGGACAGGAGGAGGAGGCCCTGCAACTGATTTGCCCTCTGCAATAATGGTGGGAGTGTAGCGACGAGGCTTCTTCACTACCCTCTTCCTGCGGGATCCACCTTGCCGCTTTCATTTGAAGTGGACGTCGAGATCTTCTTCCTCCACCTCTTCCACCTCTACGTCTTCCATAGGGGCTGTGCCTACCCTACCAGGAGCATCTGGTGGAACCTCAGCTCCTGCGTCTTCTTCAAAGTGGAGACTTTCTGCATCTGAAGCCTCACTGTCCGCAATGGCGACGAACTCCGGGAGGCCTGGCACCCGGATCCCACACCCTTCTCGGCGACTTTCTGCTTCAACCGCTGGGAAATCAACTTCACGCCAAAAAAGTTAACAGAAAATCCGGTTGGTGTGGAGTTTGAAGTTCTATACCACTGACAGAACCCCAAAGTCGTTAGTAGGTTTGGGTCCTCAACGGCATGCACAGTCGTGCCTCAGTACAGCCAGTGATGAAGAACCGCCAGACACGACCACCGTCAATAAGGCTCCCCATGAAGGTCAGAAAAATACAAAAAATAGAGAATATTATCCTGAGATGTAAGATGAAAACGGTTTGAAAAAATTCTATCCAATTTGCAAATAAAAATCTCAGAGTGTCTCGCTGATACCGGGCGACATCGGTTTTGCCGGATTTTCAATAAATTCAGAAAAATCCCCAAAATACCCTAACGTAGATAATACGATTCTAAGACACATGGTGAAAGCGGATTCTCAAAATACAACTCTATTTGTGAAATAAAATTCGGAAAGCCGCTTATCGGTATTGGTCGACACCGACTACGGAGATTTTCCAACATAATCCAGAAAAATTCCAGAAAATCCTGAAAAATCTAAAATATTAGAAAATGATTTTTGAAACTAAAATCGGCTCAATCAGACTACTATGGAGGTCAAATCAATTTTGTACGTCGTATCGCATACGGATACTGTGATACGTACATCAGGGAGCAGGGGGTTACATTTCTCCCCACCTTACAGAAAATTTCGTCCTCGAAATTTCAAATCAGGTGTGAGAACAAGATTTCCAGCCCCAAAGCCTAAATGTTACGGGTCCGCGACACTTCCGTTGTGCACTCTACTAGCTATAAGGAACTCGGGATGGAGAAGTCTGGAGTGAACTAGCAAGAACAGAGTGGAAGCAATAAGATGCAAAGAAAACGAGAAGGAAATCGGATATTCTGGTGAACAACTGTCAGGAAGGAATACAAAAGAGTCAAAGAATGACTTGTCAATGACATGGTAGTCTTGTACTTGTCGCTGGAATCCCAAATTCAGATACAGACAAGCTTGACTCTGCATCTGATTGTACTGTTGGTAAGAGCCCGAGTATTGATCCAGGTGGTTACCCACACCAGGTGTGAACCTAGGCTCTGATACCACTATGTAACGCCCCAATCCCAAGGATACGGAGACGTTATGGCGACGTACATACGCGAGGTGAAAACAACCTCACGCGTACGTTAAGCCTCAGTACAGGGAATCACCTCCATCGACACAATAGTTCCAGCAGGAAATAAGTACAAGAATACCTGCAGAAAGGGGTTAGTGATCATAACAGATATAAAAACAGGGATAAATGAAATAACAGAAATAAATCACCAAAATACCTATAAAGAGTCTCGATGAGGAATCTCCTATGTGACTCCAAGGCACTATCTGATAATACGGTAGCTCGGATCTCTAACCTGGGCATGCAAACCCAGGGTCGTCAGAAAGCGACCTAGTGAGTGGTAAAATGAAGGAGGCAGTAATATATACAATAGTAATACAAGCACGATACATATACTAGTGATACCATATAATAAGTATAGAAGAAGCAATAGAAAACTATAATCAGGTCATCTTTGAATACCAGCACTACCTAGCATGTTATCATCGGGTCATGTCTATAGTCGTATCTAGTGTAGAGAATAAATAAGCTTGTCTAGTGGTGACGTGATAGAAGTGCACATGGAGATGGACATATGCAATATACACATAATACAGTGTCGTGCATATACAGTAATGATGTCTGCACGGAATACAGGAGACAAAATATATGCAATGCAGAGTACACATGTCATGAATATGATGCCACTACAGAAAGTGTAACATGTACTAGGTAAAGTAACAGGGTGATCAGGAACAGCAACAAGTACAACTAAACAATAGAATACATGTATCAGGCAAATCATGTTTCAATAGCATACATGTCTCAGGTAAGTTATGTTAGTTATCCAATAGTAGCAATCAGTACCACATGGTATTTTAATCAATCTCTTCCAGTGTCCTATACCACTGGCAGTTCATATTGGAGCCCGCACTCCAGTCGAACCCATCCGGACATGGCCTACGGGTACCATTATCCAAACGAGAGAGTGATCAAATAACAAGTGTTCCCGACGTCACTATTGTGTATACTGTTTTATTATGTTACTTGGAAACCCATGGTCGAAGATCTCTTATCGGGTGGGTGTATCCGTGCATACCCGGGACAACGGCCTTACCAGATCCCTGACTGCTGAGACCAGGGCCAGCCCGCTAGGGCTGTAACATGTAACGGGAATCTCAATGAGCTAAAACAATAACGGGAGCTCATGAGTAACAGATGGTAGCCAGCACTACCCCGTCCCCTACAGTGGGACAAACAATATGGATCCAGTACATCCACCCGATATGACCTAATCAACCGTCAAGTCTCCCCCATCCCCAAGTTATCTTTATGATCTGATATGTCAAGTATACAAGGTAACAAGAACAAATACAGTACATGATACGATAACATGTTAACTGGACCTGAGCTCTGGTGATAGCATAGAACAATATAACGGGAAACGGGAACAATATAACGGGAAACAATATAACGGGAAACGGGAACAATAGATGTGGGATTCCACATATCGCATATCAACAGCTCTTATGTCCAGTAACGGGAATATCCATATCAGTAACAGGAAACAAGCATATAACATGGATATGGTAACATGGAACAATAAGACATGTCGTATGCACGGTGATCCATATGACAAGAAGATAGCAACAACACATGCATGTATATTTGTGCGGTGAGCATATGTAGCGGTGCTGTCTGTGTAACGAGTATCCGTGAAGTGGTGCATGTATATATCGATGGGACATGAATACGAAATAAGAGTGTGACGTGTCATAGTACTGGTGCAACATGTACATGTAATAACAGTGGTCAGTGTCTAATATCATGTACAGTGAACTACAGTATCCGTGTAATGATGATAACTATAATATGACCTGCGATACTTAGCCGTGTACTAGTGGAACATAGTTGTGTAACCATAATCCGTGTAACAGACATAAGCGGTATCTAGCAGGTCTGTCTAGTGACCGTGTAGTCTCACAGCGTATCTGTAGATCAGTATATATGTAACGTGACGGTGAACATAAGAGTGTACAAGAGTATGGTGACACAGTGGCCCAGATGTCAGGGGTACATGAACATGACATAATAGGCATCCAGACAATCAACATTTTTTAGTTATCAGGCATATTATCCATACAGTATTTATGACCGTGTTTTAATATTGTTTACAATGTACCGGTAATCATGTTTTATGTAAAGAACGCAACCAAGCTCAATCAATATGATCAAAAGATAATTCATAAAATAAAAACACTCACAAACTAGCCATGGGAAGGTAGCTCTCTTTCCCACGATCGCAACGGATCCAGAATCGTCCAAATCGGAGTCCGGATGTTCCCGATATCGCCCGAATACTAAATCATAACAACAAGGGTTAAATATGCAATAAAAAGATATCAATTGCAAATACTATAACTTATCAGGGGGTATTATGGAAAATTACCTTTATTGGGTTTCGAAGCGGGTTTGGGTCGCTCGCGGGTCGGGTTTGGATCCAATACCCAAACCCATAACTTAAGTTAAGTGGGTATTGGGTTTATAGGGTTAACGGGTCGGGTTTGGGGGTTAATGGGTAATTGGGTTATTGGGTTTTCATTTAACCCACCAGGGTTATTGGGTTTGGGTTCTACCCAAACCCAATAAGGAGAGCGCTCACAGCAGCAGCGACAGCTGCTGCTGTCGCTCCCATGAGGCCGCCGGCTGGCTGGCCGGCGGCGATGCCGGCCGCGACCCAGGTCGGCGGCGCCGGTCGCGGCCCAGGTCGGCGGTGCCAGCCGCGGGTAGAAGCGAGGAGCGAGAGAGAGAGAGAGAGAAAGAGGGGGAGAGGCTGTGCAGGGCAGCAGCTGCCCAGGCCGCCGCACCGGCAGTCGCCCAGGCCGGCGGCGCCGCTCAGGCCGCCGGCGGCGGTCTGGGGCCGAGCACAGGGTCAGGGGAAAGGGAGAGAGTGAGAGAAAGCAAGAGAGAGAAGGAAAAAGTGAGGAGAGAGAGAGAGACGTTGACAGGGTGAGGGAGCTGGGGCAGGGGCTGGCGTGGCCAGCCCAGCCGGCGTCGCGCCACCACCGGCGGCTCCGCCCCGCCGGCGGTGCGACCAGAGAACGAGAAAGAGGGAGAGAGAGATGGATGGAGAGAGGGGGAATGAGAGAGGGTTTTGTTTTTTTTTTTTAATCAAGGGGGAGAGAGAAGAGGCGGTGGAGGAAGCTTCATGAAGAAGGAAGAAGAAAAGAGAAGAAAAAGAAAAAGAAAAATAAAAATAAGAATATTTAATTATTATAATATTGGCCCAGTATTCGACCAGTTCTGAACAGTGCCCAAAAAGTACAGAAAATAGAGAATATTATCCTGAGACGTAAGATGAAAACGGTTTGAAGAAATTCTATTCAGTTTGCAAATTAAAAATCTCGGAGTGTCTCGCCGATACCAGGCGACATCGGTTTTGCCGGATTTTCAATAAATTCAGAAAAATCTCCAAAAATACCCTAACGTAGATAATACGATTCTAAGACACATGGTGAAAGCGGATTCTCAAAATACAACTCTGTTTGTGAAATAAAATTCGGAAAGCCGCTTATCGGTACTGGTCGACACCGACTACGGAGATTTTCCAACATAATCCAGAAAAATTCCAAAAAATCCTGAAAAATCTAAAATATTAGAAAATGATTTTTGAAACTAAAATCGGCTCAATCGGACTACTATGGAGGTCAAATCAATTTTGTACGTCGTATCGCATACGGATACTGTGATACGTACATCAGGGAGCAGGGGGTTACAACGTGCAACATGAGCATATGCATAAGAGTGATGTGCATGAACATGTGGAGTTTGTTTCTTTGAAAACAAAGACTCTAATCTAGTGTGGTTAAATGCACAAGAGCTCAAGGTTGAGCTCAAACTATCAATTTTATTTTTCAAAAATTCAATCTCATTATCATCAATGGTGGCATGTAAAGAAAGGTGAGATATAGAGATTTTTCTTATTCTTTTTAGAAACATTAACTTTTTCTTTTTCACAAAATTTTCTTTTCAAACAAGAATTTTCTTGAAAAACAATTTCCTTTTGTTTTTCCACCAAAACAATTTTATTTTTCAAATTTGTGTTTCCTTCACAAAGATCACTCAATTTGGAAAATAAGGAAACATTCTCATATTTCATAGTTTCATTCTCTTTTTCAATGCATGCAACCTTATTTTCTAATGAATCTTTTTCATTAAGCATGCAATCAAATTTCTTTTTCAAATTTTTATTATCTTTTCTTAGCATGTCATATTTCTCTAATAGTTGTTGACAAAATGAAGCAAGTTCATCATATGACATGTCATCTTCTTCATCTACCTCGGATTCGGTAGTTACCTCAAGGGGGTTATCCCCTTGGACCATATAGCACACGTTGGAGATGTCGCTTCCAACATCCGAGTCACTCCCCGCATAGTATTGATCATTTTCGCCAAGGGAGATCAAGGTATTCCATACTACAAAAGCCAAATCAATGTTAGCAACCCTAGATAAATAATCATCATTTAGGGTACTCTTCAAAGCATTTAGGGCTTTTGCATTAGCCTCAATATTTTTGCCATTTAAACAATAATCATTTTTAGTGGTGGCAAAATAAACATGAATGCCTAGGGCCTTGAGGTACAACGACATCTTAACCTTCCAAATTTGGATGTTAAGAATGTCAAACAAGGGAGGTGACATGAAATCCATGGTGTGTGTACAAATAAAGTGATTATCCTAAAAAATGAGGATCTTTAACTCTAAGTTGTAAGACCCAAATTAAGAGCACTTGGCTCTGATACCAATTGTAAATCACCCAGAGGGGGTGAATAGGTGATGGCTAATCTAATGGTCACTAAATGCGGAATTAAAAACTATTATGATCTAAACAAAACTATTACACTAAACACCACGTATAACACAAGAGTGTAGCTGAATTCCCCGTGAAGGGCTCTGGACTAACTCCTCTAGATTCCCCTAGATAAGGGTTGAGGTGCCGCGTTGGCTCTCTTGGTTGAATAACAAGTGTTAGCAAACAATCCCAAGCAATATAACAATTAAGCACACAATGTATATCAAGCATGTAATGATAAAGACAATAAGAGCATGCAAGATATAAACAAGTAAGGGAGAGAGAAAGAGTAATCGCAAACACAAGGGATTTGTTTCGAGGTTCGAGCACACTTGCTCTACATCCCCGCCTTCGATACACGAAGGATTTCCACTATAATCGATCCCAATGGATTACTCCTCGGTGCCGCAACACCTACAAGGCGAGTTCACACTTGAACTCTCTAGCCTGTACACACCGCAAGCTCACTAGTTCGCCGAGGCCGCACCTCAAACAACAAGTTCGCACCCGAACTCGAAACACCGAGTCCCCACTAGGACCCGAAACAATGCGAACACACGCGTCCGCCTCCTCAAAGAAACAAAGATGAACTTTGGTGATCACAACTCTTGATCACCTAAAATTCTCTCACAACAAACTCCTATAGGTAGATATAGCAATGGATAGCTCAAGTGTTGTGTGAGAAAACGAGGAAAGAGATGATGGAGGAAAACTCAAGAAATCTCTTTTAACACTCTTAATAAAACTTTTCTTTTGATTGAAAATATTTGCTCTCAAATTTGTGGAGAAAAACCTTTTGTAAGGGTAGGAAAAATTGGCCCAAAAACTCTCTTTCAATCTTGTAGAAAACAGCCCCCAAATGCCCCATTTTATAGAGTTAGAAAAAACTAGCCGTTGGGGTCTGTCAGACCTGTCGGTCGACCGCCCGGTCGACCGGCCAACGGTCATATTTCAGACCGTTGTGCCATCGGTCGACCGGTGGTCTACCGAAGCCAGGATACAGAGAGCAGGTCTCTCTGTCCGGTCGACCGCCCGGTCGACCGGGGCCTTTCCAGAGAGCAGAGCTCTCTGGTCGGTCGACCGGGTCGGTCGACCGGCCCTCCTGCCAGAACTGGCGTGCACGTCTGTGCACGTCGGTCGACCGCCCGGTCGACCGACTTCAGGGTGCGGTCGACCGCCCGGTCGACCGGCTGAAGCCAGGGAACAGAAATTAGGGATCAAAATCTTGGTCTTTTTGGCTCTAATAAAATCCCATAAAATACTGAAAAATCTACAAAAATAGTTTTAACACTTTACTTTGATAAACAAACATGCTTGCACAAAATCAAGACATGTTACAAATAATTTGGACTATTTTTGTAACTTGAAAAAATTAGTTCAAAGAAAATACAGTATTTTTCCAAACTTGTTTTTCCAAAACTTCTCCAAATACAAAAACAAGATATTTAAACTCTTTTAAAGCATAGTGTGTATGGATATGATCCACTACACAAACATGGTGAAATATCTATGTTTTTGACATTATGCACTAAACATGATTTTTATAGTCTTTATCCAAAACCATGTTTTTCTAAAGGAAAACTCTTTTATGAAAACATTTTAAATCAAGAGTGTGTGAGTGTATATGATACTTGAGCAATCCACCAACTACTCTATCCTTTACATTTTATCTAAAAATAAAATCTTCTAAAAATAAACCTAGACACAAGTCTTCATCTTCTTGAAGTCTTCACTTGAAGTCTTCTCATCATCTTGACTTGGTCCAAACACGATGCAAACTCGATGGATCAAACTGTGGTAGCTCCAAAACTTGACTTTAAATCCTTTGTTGAAGCTCCACACCTACTAAGATCTTGATCATGAATCTGTCACTAATTAAATACAAGATCATTAGTAAACATAACTACATGAGTTGATCATCATCAAAACTAGAGTGATGGGCCTTCGGGCCAACATAAATAACTTGTACTTATAGTTGGATTGTATAACCACGACTTATGCGTTCCATTTGCAAATTTCTTTACCATTAATTTGCCGACTGGTTGTACTGAAGATATGGGAGCCTAAACTCTGATACCATCCTATAACGCCCCGATCCCGCGGGTACGGAAACGTTACTGCTACGTACATACACAGGGTGAAAATACCCATACATATATACGTTAAGTATTAGTACAAGGAAGAATCAGAGTACGGAAGCTCAGTGGTAATATACATTCAAAAAATAATAGTATAAATATACAGTTATCACAAAGCATGATACAACATTCTAAGAATATTAGATCACCAAGAAGCGCAAAAGCATGATAGCAATTTAGAAAGATTGGAAAATACCCACGAGTAGAAAGATGAGAATCGCGTGAGCCGATCAAGGGGGCTGGAAAAATGGGGCTCCGAATAGATAACCGCTAATTTATGCTTCCGTTGCGCACTCTAATCCGCTACAGTAAGGTCACCACGGTCTAGACTTTAGGATCTGGACATGAAGGTCCATGGTTGTCAGAAAGCAACCCAACGAGTACGTAAAATAAAGCCAGTTGGCGTGCTCAGGTAGTCACACGTGTACATGATCAAGTGATGTGGTTCAGACATACAAGTATAGGAAATGACCAGTAATATAAATGAAAATCAGAGAATCAGTAGCAAAGCTGAAATCAAGTGAGTGCATGTATATTGATAAATCTGAATCAGAAAACATGCATAGAAAACGATGTCGATAGCACAAGTGCACATAAACATGCAATGCTGGTACAAGTCAGTAAACAAGAGACCAGGAAATCCCGTGTAATAATCTAGAAATCACATATAGCAAAACAGAATGTCCAGCTCAAGTCATACAACATGAATTGTTGGATTATAATAATAGGGCAAGTCATGTGCATGGGTAAATTAGTGTACTGCTTATCCAATAATAATCATCAATATCATTTGTTATTCCGGTCTCCTTTCCACCGGCGTTCCATAACACCGACAGTTCACGCTGGAGCCTTCACTTCCAGTAGAACTCATCCGAACTCAGATACGCGGGTACCATTATTCGAATAGAGGAGAGACCAAATAATATAAGCTTCTGGCGTCATTATTGTACATCAGGGTGTGCGTGTGTGTGTTAATATGCACTGAGAATGCTTATCACTCTAACACCAGGCGACGTAGGCAGGAGGAAGGATCATTTTTCTTAGAGAATAGACTCAGGAGAGAGCCTCACAGATTCAAAAGGTGACCCCCACAGATTCAAGAGGTAACCCCCATAAATTGAAGAGGTGCCCCCCACCATGTGTATGACGTGGCACTTTGGTCCGTGTGACACTTAGCTCCATTCAGGATAGCATGATCATGGGATACATCCTCGTCATCCCGACGCCAGGAGGCATGCTCCGCCGGACGTCGGTATGACTGTGCTATTAACAAGAGTAACAACACTGGGGGTATGAGTATAGGAGAAATAGAAGTTTAGGAATACAGGAGTACCAGATGTCTGATAACAGTATAATAATCATGTCAAGTCCCTATAAAGGCAATAATCATGAATAGGCAATGTGATACAAGTGTCAAGCGTAATAATTTTCAGTCAGGTGTCAGTATCAATACCAAGTGATAGCATATGTCAAGTATCAAGTGATAGCATGTCAATCGTCAGGTGTCAGATAACAAGTGTCAGGTATCAGTTCCAGGCATCAGGTGTCAGGTAATCAGTAGTCATGTGACATGATACAAGAGTACAATACAGTTACATTTCAAACTCTTCACAACTATATCTATAAAAATAATAAATTAATCTATTAATTAGCTATACGAAGCTGAGCGAAGCGGTAGCGTATCTAGGCATATCCAATACAAGTACAACACTAGTTCAATGAGTTAAAATAACGACCAACATGTATTCATAAAGCATGTTAATATTTGAAAATCACTCGCATATCATATATCAACTCGCATAACGATGCATCATGTACTAAAAGACAGAATAGCATTCACCTAGTATGTGACAATAGTAGAAAATACTCGCCCAATACAAAATATAGTACTAGTCCAAATACCGAAAAGGAGTACTCGCTATCCCAGAAAAGGTACTCGCCTAAATCTACGAAAAACACCGTAAAATCCTGGAATACCAGAAACACGAGCACACCATCAATTAATATTAAAATATATAAATATTAATTTATTGAGAGAGATGATAATAGGGAGGAAAGGGTGAGGAGAGAGAGATGTTAGAGAGAAAAAGAGAGATAGAGAATCAAGAGGAAGAAAAGAAAGGAGAGGGGAAAGAGAAGGGGCTGCTGCCTCCCTCAAACCAGGCCAGCATATGGTCTAGCCGTGGACCGGGCGCCGGCCGCCATCGGCCAGAGGAGGGGAGAGGAGGAGGTTTTGGTGTTGATGTTGTTGTGGTTGTTAATGTTGGTGGTTGAGGATGTGGGAGTTGGTGGTGATGTTGGGGAGTTATAGCAGGAGGTGGAGATGGTGGTTGGATGGTGGAAGTGGAGGAGTTAGAGGTGGAATTGATGGATGATTTGGAAGAAGAAGATGAAGGTGGTGGTGATGGGTTTGGATAAAATTAGAGGGGATGGTGATGTTGTTGAAGAGAAGGGAGGTGAAGAAGAGGAGAGGGGATTTAGGAGAGGTAGCTGAAGGGGAGGAGTCAACGGTGGTGCTGTAGGTGGCCAGCGGTAGAGCCAAGGGGGAGAGAGGAGATGAGAGATCGTGAGAGAGAGCGAGGGTGAAAGAGAAATAAGGAAAGAGAAAGAGAGATTATTTATTTAAAAGAAAGGGGGAGAAAAATGATGGGATGGGGGAAGGGATAGACAGGTGATGTGATGGAGCATGGCTGGCTGGCTGACTTGGGGAAAGGAAAAGAAGAGAAAAGAAAGAAAAAGAAGGGAAGGAAAAATAATATTATTTTAATAGGGTAAAAATTGACTGTTTCGGAAATATTCTCAAAAATTTTTAAAAATAGAAAATATTATTTTAAAGTACATGGTGAAATTGGTTTCAAGAAATTCATTCTTGTTTTCAAATTAAATATCCTGGAATCTTCCGGCGATACCGATGGATACCAAATCCGGTCGAACTTCGATAAATTTAGAAAAATCTCCAAAAATGCATTTACATGGAAAATAAGATTCTAAGAAGTAATGCGTTTCTAGAAATTCAACTCCATTTGAAAACTAAAAATCTGGGAATCGGTCAGCGATACCGATCGATACTGGTTTTGAAGATTTTGCAGATTAATTCTGAAAAATTTCAGAAAATCATAAAAAAATCTAAAATATTAGAAAATGATGTTTGAAATTGAAATCGGTCAAATCTAACTACTAAAAAGATCAAATCGAGTAATACACTAGGATCGGGGCCCTGGTGAAGACTAGGGCTGACCCCGAGTCCACGAATCCGGATCCAATACAAAACAATCGCACAGATAATCATAAAATAAAAACAAATACAAAAACTAAATCAAAAAATACAATCAAAAAATCAGAATACGTATTTAAGTATATATTCTGGGAACGAGGTGTTACACTTGCAATCACCCTCCAGACTAATCTCCTGCACACCACAACCTGACCTTTTCTACTGGGATGGGAAAATTTTGAGCTGGCGCACATTAGGGATCAAACCTAACA
Organism: Agave tequilana; assembly: GCA_038442645.1. Classification (NCBI taxonomy): domain Eukaryota; kingdom Viridiplantae; phylum Streptophyta; class Magnoliopsida; order Asparagales; family Asparagaceae; genus Agave; species Agave tequilana. The sequence goes on along the minus strand of JAVJIF010023007.1, from coordinate 37,315 downwards.
GCTTACAGATGGGCCACATGAGGATTGAAATAATCCTTTTTCATACCCCAAAGGCTGAAATAATACAGAAACATAGGAGGTATATGCTAAAATTCTTTTTTAGACATGCGTGCCTGGCACAATTTAATTTGCAAGATATATGCTGTTGGCTGTTCGATCCCAAGCAGCAGCACACACCTTGTGGCTGTTCATTACGGGGACTGAGACGGTTACAAACGGAGTTTCCTTTTTCCCGCTAACAGACAGGCCCCCGCACAGAAAAGGGGCAGAGGAGAGCAGATCGCAGTACCTGAAAAGCCGAGCTTTGCCTCGTTACTTTGATTCCTCCGCCCTCCACCATCTCTTCTTCTCTCACCAAAATTTTCCTCCCAAAAGTTACTAAAACTTTCTCATGATCAAAGGTCATCCTCGTAATTCTTTGTGATTTCAGCAGTTTCGTTTGACAATGGGGAGGAAGAGGCAAGCAGAGAGGGCTTTACAGAGGAAGCCTCACTTCTTCAAGGTCTTGCTTGGAGACTTCGCACAGCGCCTGGCAAGTCCCTAACTTTACTTTTTAGATTAATTTTTATTTTTTATTTTTTACTTCCGTTTTTGTTCCCCTTGTTCTTTATTGTTCTTCCTTATCTAATTGGAAGTTGGAATTAGAACAGAACAGAGTAGGGAAGGTTTGGACTTTGTAGTTTGGAGGTGTCTTTCTTTTTAGTGATTAAAAATTAACGAGAAACATAAAAGGAAATGCAATGAATGTGACATTTTCCCTCCATTTTGCTAATAAAAGTGAGGGGATATATGTTTTACCACCCTATTTTGACTCTGAATGTGAGAAAAACCCTCCACAATTTTTTTTTTATTTTGTGAATAAAGAATAGTGAAAACGCTCCAGCCATTAAACATATATTACCCGAGTCAACTCCCCACCGTTCAACAACTGTGAGAATTGAACCTGGAACCAGGGGTGGCCACCGGGGCGGGTCGACCCGCGTCGACCCGCCCCGACCCGTCCTGTGCGACTCGTCGGAGTCGCACAGGCGGGTTAACGGGTCAACCCGTACCCGCCCCGTTAAGGGCGGGTCGAAACGGGTTGACCCGTCCCGTGGTCACGGGACGAATCCATTCGTCCCGTGACGAATCACGGGACGAGTCGGGTCGGGGAAAATTTCCCCGACCCCCCCTGCTTAATTTTTTTTTTTTTTTTAGTCCAATAATTTTTTAAAACGTTAGAGGGAAAAATTTCTCTGCGCCCCCTATAATAATTTTTTTTTTATTTTAAACCCTCAACGGCTCAAAACTGAGCCGTTGGGGTGAAAAACGAGGGTGCCACGTGGCACCCTCGTTTTTCACCCCAACGGCTCAGTTTTGAGCCGTTGGCAAAAAAAAATTAAAAAAATAAAAACTCTAACCCCTAATCTTCTATAAATACCCTCTACCCTCATTCATTTTCATCTCACATTCTCACTTCATCTCAACTCTCTCTTCTATTTTCATCCTCTAACTCTAATTCACTCTTATTCTCTTACTATTACAAATTTCTACCAACTTTCAATCTAGTCTAATGGATCCCAACTGGAGTACTGGCGGTTCCTCATCCGAAGCCGGTGGCAGCTCTTCATCAACACACAATCCGTCAGCTGCCGCACCTTACACCGATGTTGGCGGTAGCTCATCATCAGCATATACCGCTTACCCACCATACAGCTATGCTCCACCAACATCCGCATTTGCTCCCTATCACAGTTCGTCAAGCTATGCATTTGACTACAGTGGTTATGCACCATATACACATGCTGCATATGCCAGTGATAGTGGTACAGGTCGGCATTCTATTTCCTTCCCTCCTCAATATGCCTCATATTCTCAACTTTTAATGTCAACATCACCAATGCACGCACAATCTCTGGCTCTCCTTTTTTACTGAAACACAAGAACAACACGATACACAACCAACACAGCATGACACTATAGTTCCAGAAACACAACAACCTGAACCAACTAGCACAAGCACAAGCACAACCACTAAAGAAAGAGCCAAAACTTCTGCAGTGTGGAACCATTTTGTCTTAAAAATTGTTGAAGGTAGAAGAAAGGCAGAATGTAAGTACTGTCATCAACTATTTGATCATAAAGAAGGATACGGTACAGGTGTTCTTAATAAACACTATGAAAAAAAGCATGCAAAAAGTCACGGTTTACCACCACAACAAGCACAAATATTAGCTGATTCAGGCACACTCTCCACTTGGAGATATAAGCCTGAAGTAAATAAACATAAGTTAGCTGAATTTATTGTTCGAGCAGAACTTCCATTTTCTTTTACTGAATCAGATGCATTAGTTGATTATCTTAAATCTGTTTTTGCTCCTGATTATAAGAGAATTAGCAGACAAACTATAACTAGAGAAATTGAAGATTTATTTGTAAATAGAAAAAATATTTTAAAGGCTCTTTTTACTAGTGATGCTAGAAAAATTTCTTTAACTTCCGATATATGGGAAGCTCTTAATCTTATTCATTATTTATGTGTTACTGCTCACTTTATTGATGAAAATTGGATTTTACAAAAACGTATTTTATCATTTTCTAAATTTTCTGAGAAACATTCTGCTACAAATGTAGCAAATTCAATTTTTCTTACTTGTAGAAATTATGGTATAGAAAATAAAATATTTTCTATTTCTTTTGATAATGCAAGTGAAAATACTGCTTCAATAAGACAATTGAAAACGATATTAGATCCAATTTTAAATGGTAAACTTTTTCATGTTAGATGTGTTTGCCATATATTGAATTTATGTGTACAAGATGGTCTAAAGCTCTTAGACAATATATTTATAAAGTTAAAGAAATTATTTTACATATAAAACACAGTGGACCTAGGAGACAATCTTTTAAAGCTTATTGCCGACAATGTGGACTAAAGGAAAAACTGCTCCAAGCAGATGTGAAAACTCGTTGGAATTCAAGCTATTATATGATTAAAGATTGCCTTCCTTTTAAACAAGCAATTCAATTTTTTACAATAAATGAATGTTCATCTCTTTATATTAGTGATGAAGAATGGAAATTATATGAAAATTTTTGTAGTTTTCTAGAAAAATTTGACACTGCCACAAAAGCACTTTCTGGTACGTATTATCCCACATGTAACTTAGTTTTTTATAATCTTAATGAAATTGCTCAAGTATTTGCTGCATATAGAGATGATGATAGTCTTGTAGAGGCTATACATGATATGGAAGAAAAATTTCGAAAATATTTTGAAAATATGCCTTTTTTATTTTACTTAGCTGCAATTATGGATCCTAGAATTAAAATAGATAATTTAAAACTTTTATTATCTAATTTTATTTTATGTTTAAATTATGAACAAGATGTAGATAAATTACTTTTAGAAATTAGATCTCTTTTAGAAGAAATGTACTCATTGTATAGAGATGAGTTATTTCCACCTTCTTCTTCTGAATTTAGGGCACCTACACCATCACAAACTTCTTCTAGTAGTTTAGGTAAAAGATTATCTAATTTTAAAAGTATACTTTCCTCTAATACTAGAAAGAAACACTCTTCAGGGGCAGGTTCATTTGATGAACTTAATTTATATTTGAATACAATGCCTGCTGAAATAAATGAAAATGATGATGAACCATGGGAAACATTTGATGTTTTGTCGTGGTGGAAAGAACAGAGAAAACAATTTCCTGTTCTTTCTACCATGGCCCGAGATATACTAACACCTCCGGCCTCTACAGTAGCGTCCGAGAGCGCGTTTTCTGCAGGTGGTAGAGTTTTGACACCCTGGAGGAGCCGGCTGACGCCGAAACACTTGGAGATGGCGGTTTGCTTAAAGGACTGGTTCGATGCAGAAAGACGCACACAAGGAAAAGCTATTCTGGATGAAGAATTTGAACAAGACGAGGATGACGAATAGAGAAGCACCAGAGTTTTTTATATACATTGTATGAGATGAGCACCAGAGTTTTGTTATGTATACGAGATGAGTGTTATGTACATTGTATATGTGATGAGCAATGTATATGATTTTTTCATATTAATAAAATAATTTGCCATTTTGCCTTACAAAAAAACTTGTAATTACTGAAAATCAATTCTATTTTTTTTTTATAATTTTAGAAAAATTTTTAAAATTTTTTCCTATTTTTCCCCTATTTTTTCATATTTTTTCCTATTTTTTCTTTTTAACTTTAAAATTTAAAATTTATGAATTAACGAATTAAAAAAAAAAAATAGGCGAGACGGGTTAGACCCGTCTCGCCGAATCCGGTAACGAATCGGGTCAGGAGACCCGATTCGTTACCCGGGATTTCGATTCGTCCCGTTTAACCCGTGACGAGACGGGTCCAACCCGTCTCGTCTTCGATTCGTTTGCCAGACGGGACGAATCAACCCGATTCGTCCCGTTGGCCACCCCTACCTGGAACCTCCCCTCTTAAGAATAAGGAACATCACCGACACTCTAATCCGCTTTCGCACCCTCCACAAAAACAACAATAAAGGTTTTCTTAGAAGACTTTGTTGTGATCATCACTGATACAACAAGAGAGAAATACCAAGTTGAAGACTCATTAACGAAAGCATAGAAGATCTACCACTAGTAAGTAATCGAGACAAATCACAACAAAATACAAGAATACTAGATTTAACGTAGTTCGACAAGGTGCCTACATCTACGGGAAGAAAGGGATAAATTATATTGAAAACAGAGAAAAAATATAAGGGTCATAAGAATTCTCTCTTTCGCAACTCTCAATCGTGGAAATATCTCTTAAACTTGACTTTTCTTGACTCCCCTTCAAAGACCACCCCCAATGGTTTTTAGGCTCATAAGATGATCCTAATCTAACTCAAACTTCAACAATACAATCAACACCGCCTCAGAGAAAGAATGAAACTCAAATCCAATCAAACTTGAAACAAACAGAAAAAAAACTGTCAGAACTGCCGTAAGCTGACTATACTCAAGTATAAGTTAACTTATAATGTGATTAGTCGACTATATAGAAGTATCAGTCACTAATCTGACAAAATTTGAGAACCTTACTTTCTGTTGTAAGTACTAGTCGACTATACAGGAAGTATAGGTCGACTAGGCTAAACATAAGTTGACTAATATGGTTTATAAGTCGACTTAATAACATGCACGAGTCCTATGCATGTCTGTGCTCGATTTCTGAAGTTTGTAACACCTCCACCTGAACCTAAATTTTTCTCTAATGAATATGAGGCACTCAAAATACTAACAATCTCTATCTTGACTCATGTTCATTGAGTTCTTTTGTAGAAACTGGCATCCACTTCATTCATCGTGCTTTCCCCCTCTTTTGTGACTTCACATGGCTTCCTCCTAAAAACCGATTCTCCACCTTATCTTTGAAGAATCTTTATGAAGTTCAGAGATGCTCTGAACTTCTCTATCGGGGTGGTCTTTGTCTTCATGTCTGCTGGATTCTTCTTTATATTGATCTCCACCAAGTCGATCACCTTATCATCTATGACCCACTGACGTATCTTGTGATATCTCATATCAATGTGCTTCGTTCGCTTGTGATACATGTGATCCTTAGCAAGATGAATAGCACTCTGACTGTCACAATGAACTTGAACTGAATCCTGTATGATACCGAAAGTCTCGATCAATCTTCTCAACCATAAAGTTTCCTTTGATGCCTCAACTACAGCCATGTACTCTGCCTCCGTCGTTGAAAGAGTAACGATATCTTGTAACTCTGCCTTCGAACTAATGATGCACTCAGCTACGGTGAACACATAACTCATCATAGATTTTCACTGGTCAAGATTTCTTGCATAATTTGTATAAATATAGCCTTGTAATACCATAGGCTTTCTCGTTTTCAATCTCTAAAACACCAAGCCTAGTTCATAGTCTCTCGCAGATATCGTAGTACCAACTTCACTGTTTTTCAATGTTGCTTTTCTGAATTTGGCATGAACCTACTTACTGTACTAACTATATATGCTAAATCAAGCCTAGTGCAGACTATAGCATATATGAGTGATCGCACCGCAGTAGTATATGATACTCGAGATATCTCTTCCTTTTCTTTCTGTGATTGTGGACATTACTTGAAGGATAATTTGAAGTGACCTGCTAAAGGAGTAATGACTAGTCTTACTTTTGTCATGTTGAATCTTTTCAAAACTTAGAGAACGTAGTTCTTTTGGGATAGTCAAAGTCTGCCTGAGCCTCTGTCTCGAGTGATCTCCATACCTAAGGTCTCTTGGCTTCTCTCAAATTCTTCATGTCAAATTTCTTTTTTAGCTGAGCTTTAAGTTTCTGAATATGTGTCTTGTTTCTCGCAGTAATCAACATATCATGCACATATAACAGCAAATATGTCAGATCCTCATTCTGCTTGAAATAAATACAGCTGTCATACTCACATCGGTTGTATCTGGTCTTGATTATGAAAAAGTTAAATCGTTTATACTACTGCCTGCGAGACTATTTAAGTCCATAGAGCGACTTATTTAGAAGACACACATTGATTTCTTGTCCCTCCTGAATATAACCTTGAGGTTGCTTCATGTATATCCTCTCCTCCAGCTCACCGTGTAGAAATTTTATTTTGACATCAATCTGCTCCAATTCTAGATCAAACTGAGCTACCATCACCAACAACATCCGGATAGACGTATGCTTGACTTTAGGAGAGAAGATCTCATTGTAGTTAAGACCATCCTTCTGAGCATATCCCTCGACAGCTAACCTTGTTTTGTATTGTTCATTTTTCTTCTTGTGAAAGACTTATCTGCAACCTATTACCTTGGAGTCTTTTAGAAGACCGATCAATTTTCATGTTTGATTCTATCCAAAGACCCCGTCTCCTGTTCAATGGTTGTAATCCACTTGTCATGGTTACCTGTCTTGATTGTCTCAGTATAACTATTAGGATCACCTGTTTTTGTTACTAATGCAAATGAGACATGATTATCTTCCCAGTCATACCTTACTGGTGATACCATAACTCTGACTGATCATCTCAACGGTCTAGGCTGCTCATGAGTAGCTCATGTTCGTCTCCATCTGAATCTGAGGAATGCTCATTTGACCCGTCAGACCTTTTAGGGATCTCTGAGAACTCAACTCTTATTTTTGGAGTGTCTGCTGAACTGTCTGAAGTTCTACCTTGCGCTTTATTCTTTGTCTCTGACTTATTTTGTAATATTAATTTTTCGTCAAAGATCACATTTCTACTGGTAAAGGTGCTTCTTGTCTTGGGAGCCCAAAGTCTGAAACCCTTAACTCTTTTGGTGAACCTGATGAGAACACTTCTTAGACTTGGACTCCAGTTTGTTCTTTTTCTGGCTATCAGTCAAACTATATGTTAAGCAACTAAAAACTCATAAGTTTGATAATCCACACACTCTCCTCATCATATCTTCTCTGGGATCTGAAGATCAATGGCTGTAGAAGGTGACATGTTTACCAGATAGTTTGGATGATTCATCACTTTTGTCCAAAATGTTCTGACATATCAGCCTGTAATCTGATACCGCGGGCACACTCTGTAAGTGTCTAATTCATGCACTCTACTACTCCATTCTGTTTTGGTTGCCCTAGAATACTTAACTGGTATTCGATGCTCATGCCTGCTAAGTAAGCTTTAAATTTTGTGGAGGCATACTCGCCTCCATTATTAGACCTCAAGATTTTCATCTTTCACCCTTCTGATTCTCTATCATAGTTTTTCACTTTTGAACTTCTGAAATACTTCTGATTTCTGCTTCAAGAAGTATACCCAAACTCTCTTAGAGAAATCATCTATGAACGTAACATAGTATCTAGCATCACCGATGGATGCTTCTGGCGAAGGTCCCCACACATCAGTATGTATGAGATCTAGCAAACCCTTTGTCTTGTGTTGTGATATAGAGAAAGCTACTTTACACTGCCTACCGATGATGCAAAATTTATAAAGTTCGAGTTTACAATATTTAATATCTGGTAGAGCACTTTTATTGTGTAGGACTTGAAGATCTCGCTCGCTCATATGTTAAAGACGCATGTGCCAAAGCCTTGTAGTATCCTTCTTCTCCGTTGCTGCTAAAGTATCACCAATAATAATGCTTCTTGTCATCTTGTATAAGTTTGCTGTCCCTTCTCCTTTGAGAATCATCATGGAGCCCTTGTAACTTTGATACCCCCATCCAAAGCACCCAACGAGAGAAGATTCTTCTTTAAATTTAGAACGTGACTCACGTTTGTGAGGGTTCAAATATGTCCATCAAACATCCTCATGCGAATGTTGCCAATGCCACCTATCTTGTACAGGACGTCGTTACCTATCAGGATATAACCTCTATCATAAGGCTTGTAAGTACTGAACTACTCTCTTTTAGAGCACATATGATATGTGTACTCTGAGTCAAGTAATCAAGTATCTGAGTACTTACTTTTTCCTGACTGAACTGTGAAGGCATCATAGGGATTCTCATCTGCTTATTTGAAAACCCCGACTTGATCTGGCTTTCCATTGGTACTAGTCCATCAGAATCTTTACTATCTTTCTTCTTCAGCATCTTCTTGTGTTTCATACAATTTTTCTTAATGTGTCTTGATTTCCTGCAATAGTAGCAAGCAAAACCGTTAGAAGTCTCTGGATCCCTTTTGCGCCCCTTACTCTTTGATTACCCTCTCTGACTCTTGACAACCAGTCCTGATGGCTTATCTGTAGAATTTGTCTTCTTCATCAGTTTGTTGTTCTGGAACACCTACTTGAGAACTTCTAACTCTAAGATTTTCTTAGCATACATGATGGTGGTTGCCAAGTAGTCATAACTTGATGGAAGAGAAGAGAGTAAGAGAAGAGCTTTGTCTTCTTCTGACTTAACTTTTAGAGCTAACAAGTCTCTTAAAATCTTATTAAAAGCATTAAAATGTAGAATAAGCGTACATTCTTTCATCTGAAGGTTGCATAACTGCTTCTTTATGAAAAACTTGTTTGACAAACTCTTCATCATGTAAAAGCTCTTCAGCCTACACCAACGATCAGCAATTGTCTCCTCATTCATATTGTTGTAGAGGATCTCATCTGATAAGCTTAGTATGATCAACGCCTTTATGCGAAAGTAGATGTCGTTCCACTCATCATCATTCATCTTCGAAGGTTTCTTCTAATACCAAGCAGGGCCTTGTGTGTGCTCTCTTGCATGAGCAACGACGTTACTTGCATCTTCCACAATAAGAAGTTAGACTTTCCGTTAAATTTCTCCACCTCGAACTTAGTTATTGTGATCGTCTTGCTAGCCATTACTCTGATACCAATTATTATAATCAACGTCAATACAACAAGAGAGAAGCACTGAGTTGAAGACTCGACAACGGAAGCGTAGAAGATCTACTACAAGCAAGCAATCAGACAAACCATCACAAAATATAAGAACACAAGATTTAACGTGGTTTGGCAAGAGCGCTTAGTCCACGGGAAGGAGAGAAATTATATTGAAAACAAAGAAGAAAATACAAGAATTATAAGAATCCTCTCTCACAACTCTCAATGATGAAAATATCTCTTAAACTTGATTTTTCTTGATTTTCCTTCAAAGGCCACCCCTAAGGAGTTTATATAGACTTATAAGATGATCCTAATTCAACACAAACTTCAACAATACAATCAGCACTATCTCAGAGAAAGAAGGGAACTCGAATCCAGCTCAAACTTAAAATAGAACCAGAAAAGGAAACTGTCAGAACCGCCATAAGTCGACTATACTCAAGTATAAGTTGACTTATAATGTGTATTAGTCGACTATATAGAAGTATCAGTCGACTAATTTAACAAAATCTGAGAACTTCACTTTCTGTTGCAAGTACTAGACTATACAGGAAGTATAAGTAGACTAGGCTAAATATAAGTCCGACTAATATGGTTTATAAGTTGACTTATAATATGCACAAGTCTTATGCATGTCCGTGCTTGATTTCTCAAGTTTGTAACACCGCCATTTGAGCCTGAATTCTTCTTCAATAAATATGAGACACTCAAAATACTAAAAATGTCAACCAGAGGGGCTAAATCGATTTTTGCCAAAATATAATAGTTTGGTACATTGCATATTTACTATAGTGTTTTTTCAGCTATAGTTTAGGAAGGATCATTTTAGGAAGTAAATGATTTAACCAGCTCTCCTAATGATTAAAGTAGGTCCATCGACCAGAATGGACTACTGTTAAGATGTTGCGCGCGAGGCAACACTCAACGAGGAACCCAATAGATGCAGCAGAGAAGTACCCCAAGAATAACAAGAATAAGAAACAAGAGAGAAAGCAAATACAATATTTAACGAGGTTCGACAATTTGCCTATGTCCTCGGGACAAGAGAGCGATTTTATTGATTCAATAACCAATACAATTTGTATCTTGCATACAATTCAAGAGAGCTCTGACCCATATTTATAGCCAGAGAGTCTCAGGGATTTAGGAAACCCCAATTGGATTTGACCCCAACTCAGAAAAGGAATCCAAATCTAAAATGAGAAATAATTCGCCTGTTAGGAAACTCCAATTGGATCTGACTCCTTTTTTAGAAACGAAGTCTGAATCTAAGTTGGATTCCACAAACTTCATCAAGCTTTCATCTCCTCTCTCTCCCTATAATTCTCCACCTCGGTGAAGATTTTTCAAATCTGAGCCGAATCCAATGAACACTGATAAAATCGACACACGATCTCGGCTTGAGCGCTTCGAACGAAATTGACACACGATCTCGACTTGGCTAACAAATGAAACCAGTTCCTTCAAAATGAATCGTCAGTACACTTACAATTGATTTACACTGATCTCACCAGATCTAAATATAGTTTGTCGTCGCCACTTGCAACTCTCACCAAACTCTAATATCAATTGTAAGCTTCCAACATCAGCTCAACTATCCAAACGGAATGCACCATACATGCCTTCCCATCACTTCACTGACGAGAAATACCATATAAGCAGACCAACGAACGTGTTTTTTACTCAGTAACTTAATGGAACTCTATTCCAAATGACCTTAAGAAGAACCCATCATGAGCCAACACTGACTCTCCAATTGACTGGCTCTTTCCAGTCCATATGTCTTCAAGACGGTTTAACCAAATTTGAGTAGAGCAAACCAAATACCATCATCGGCTTCAGCAAACTGGATGCACATTCCTCTTATGCAAGCTAAACTGTCTTCTCACCAGAAGATCATCCATTCATCGAGATCACAATACTTCATCTCTACGTGAAGTCCCAATCAGCTTCTCGAGAACCCAAATACACCATTTAGTTTCATACGAGTTGCATCACCAAATGGTTGTGCCTTTACGACTGCCTACGTACCTTGCTCAAGGGATCAAGCCAACCGTAATTCATTGAAATGAGCTCCATCAAGCTCAAGCACTTGTGACTGAATCTTCAGCAGTGAACTGACCTGCCTGAGTCATATGGATCTCCTTATTACCGTCATGGAGAATAATGACCTTCAACTTGAGCTTGTCGCGGTCACAAGCTTGAGATTCATATTTTTTCACCCACTTTCGTGATTTTATCTTGATTCCAGTTGTTACAAATAATTCGACATTCTCATCAATGTCTTAAACCCGTTCAGCATCAAAACTGGTTATATGATCTTCACCTGGTGTCATATCTGGTGAAGTCCTCACTAATACCGAACCAACTAGAAGTAGTGGAGTAGTATTAACCTTCACCCGCTTTGATATATCCTAAGTCTTCATCCTCTCAACTTGCTGAGAGATGGTAGACTTCAACAATGAAGTATCATCAAATGTGATATGTTGCTCAACACGATCTTCTTGTTTTCAGGGTCCCATAACTTGTAATCTTTTATGTTTCTTTTGACACCCAAAAATATAAACTTTTTTTCTCGCGGATTCACCTTGCCATATTTGGCACTAAAGTAGGCCGAACTTCTAAATACCCGCAGCAAACCATGATCTTGACTTTTCAGACCAAACTTTCAGAGGAGTTTTACCTCTTATCGCAGTCGATGACAATCCATTTATGAGATGGCTAGCATATACAATCGTCTCAGCCTAAAATGATTTGTCTAATTATGCATTAAACAACAAATACTAAGCTTTCTCCAGTAGAAATAATTTATCTCCTTAGCCAACCCATATAATCCATTTGTGAAGTGAGTTCCAATACCAGTGTTTTGGTCAAATTGTAAGAATTGGTTCTTGTATCTTTTAACATTACCAATTTGTAGCTCCTTGATCTTCCTACCAGTCTGCTTCTCCATCATATCCTTCCGCTTCACCAATATACCTAGGGCTTCATACCTTTTTCTCATGGGATATATCCGACAATGCCTAGATAAATTATCAATAAAAGAGATAAAGTACCTATGATCTTCAAGCGATGCAGTCTTAGCAGGTCCCCAAATACTTACGTGAACACAATCAAGAAGACCTTCAGAGTGATGAGTAGTGGTGCTAAATTTCACCTTCTTCTTGTCTAGAACGCCGTGTTCACCCAATTTCATGTTGTAGGTAGATGCACCTTTCAATGATCTCTTCTTTGCTAGAGCTTGTAAAGACTTTTCTCCTCTGTGTCTGAGCCTCATCTGTCAGACTTGTATGAAAACATCATATGAAGAAATAGAAGTCTCCACCTGACTCCTTCAAATCGTAGAGATTGTTCCGACGGACGCCCTTCATAACCACCACTGAGCCTTTGGTCATCTTGAGAACACCATCTCGTATGGATACCACAAGACCCAACGTTTTCAAAACACAAATAGAGATAAGATTTCTTGTGTCGAGGTATATACCTCACTTTCTTCAATTCTCGTACTATCCCATAAAACATCTTGATACGGACTGTCCTATCCCTTCTATATTACACGGATGATCATCACCCATGACATCGAAATATCCATCTAACTTTCCAAAGTTAGAACTAGGCCCTGTTTGGGCACACATGATAGATAGCTTCTATATCTAAAGTCCACTCAGAATTACCTGAGTAATTAATAGTAGGAGTAGTAACAGAGAAAGAAAATACTGATGAGTCTAAATTCGATCCATCCACCTGTGAAGTACTGGCACGAGTACTGATCACCTGTGCGAGATTTGCCTCAGTTTTTGACTCTTTTTTCTTACCTTTGGCTTTCAGGCAATCAATCTTCTAGTGCCATAGCTCCTTGCATAAGGCGCACTGGTTCTTCTTTAGATCTCTGAAAGCTGATCTGGACTTCAATCTTCCCTGATTACCTCTGTCCTTCCGATTGGAACTCCTGCCTCTTACCGCCAATACCTCTACTGTTGTGCTCCCTGAAAAAGACAATCTGTCCTGCCTCCTTACTTCATAATTCACAAGAGCAGCAGACACCTTATTGTAGTTAAGGGATTGTCTTCCATTGATCAGTGTAAGAGTAAAGGTCTCATACTCTTCTTCAGGAAGAGAATTCAATAGAATTACCGTCTTATCCTCTTCGTAGATCTTCACATTCATATTAACCAGGTCTGTAAGAAGCTTTGTGTAGCTATTCATGTGTTCGTCTACGAAGATTCCCGTCTTCATCTGAAAACGATAAAGCCTCCTCTTCAACTATAACCGCGATTTGATGCTTTTTGTCAGATACTTTTTCTCCTGGATCTTTCACAGCTGCCTTGCAGATGTTTCATGTAACACATGATACTTGATGTCTTGTGTCAAATAAGACCTAATCAAGCCACACGCCGTCCGATTCATCTCGTCCCAATCTTCTTCAATAGTAGAATCACGCTTTTTCTCCAACCATAGAGTGTCTTCAAGGTTTGATGCCGTCAATTCATCCATCACCCCACATCTCCACATATCGAATTTATTCTTGCCATCGAACTTCACCACATTAATTTTCAAAGGATGTGGGTTCATGATTTTCACCGTAGATGTACTATCTCCAACCATCTTCTTAAGGTTCCCTCAAAACAATGCGAAAGTAAACGGAGTTAGATAAAAAAAACTAAATAAAGATAGGATCTTTACCTCAAAATGAAACCCTAGAAGAGTTTCCAAAATGATCTACTCCACCGAATCTGATTCCTTGAGCAATGCAAACGCTGTTTTGAGATCGATACACGATCCCACAAACAGTCCCAACGTGGCTCAGAGATCAACACACGATCTCCGTCAAATAACAACCAATGCTCTTAGAATCGACACACTATCTCACGACGAACCTGGGATGCTCTGATACCACTTGTTGCGCCGAGGTAACAACCAGCGAGGAACCCGATAGATGCAGTAGAGAAGTACCCCAAGAATAACAAGAATAAGAAACAAGAAAGAAAGCAAACACAATATTTAATGAGGTTCGACAATTTGCCTATATCCTCAGGGCAAGGAAGAGAGAGATTTTATTGATTCAACAATCAATACAATTTGTACATTGCATATAATTTAAGAGGGCTCTGACCCATATTTATAGCCAGAAAGTCCCAGAGATTTAGGAAATCCTAATTGAAATTGACCCCCAACTCAGAAAAGGAATTCAAATATTAAAAGGAGAAGCAATTCGCTTGTTAGGAAACTCCAATTGGATCCGACTCCTTTTCAGAAATGAAGTCCGAATTCAAGTTGGATTTCACAAGCTTCATCAAACTTTCATCTCCTCTCTCTCCTTACATAAGATGCGTACCTCTTGGAATGAGAGAATGTCATCTTCGAGTATGCAACAGTGCTATCTCCAATTTACCTTAGTTGTCTACGTGATGCGTGATGTCTTTTAGGCCATTTCTCTTAATTTCTTGGGGAGATGTCGATGTACTTAAATTATGATTTGAGCAAGAGTGCTATCTTCAATTTACCTTAGTATTTCGTTACGTGATACATGAATGTTTTTAGGCCATTTCTCTCAATTTCTCAGGGAGATGTCAGTGTACTTAAATTATGATTTTAACTATAATCAGTATCATTTAATTTCTGAATCTTACATCCCCAAATGTATGCATGCACAGGTTCATATATAGGAGTACATGGACCGGTATACCTTGTGCACATAGTAGTTCTGGCATGCTTTATTACATTTCTATCCAGCACTCACATTTAAGCATAAACCCATATCACAGGCAGGCATACATAAGTCCATGTGTATGCATACAAAGCAAAAGTTTTTTCTTCTTCTGTTTTAAGTGCCAGTTTTTTTTTTTTTTTTTTTAATGTTTTGGATTAATTTGCAACAACCATATCCATCCAATGCATTGTGTCAATTGTCAAATATGGGGGAAATATGCATGCCTTACTGCATTGAGCAAATGTTCTTCTTTGAGTAAAATGCATTGAGAAAATGTTTCAAACTTTTACATCTATCGATTCAGACATGCGTGTGGTTGGTCCATTATTTGATTGATTTTTAAACTTTGTGGTTAATATTCAACAACTTTACAAGTTGGTCTTGAACTGAATTTTAGCCTGGTACCACTTAATGGAGGTCTTAAAGGAGAAATTATTCAACATGCTAACCGTACCAGATCAGCCTAGCTGGTGTACTTAGCCAATAGCTCTTATGTGTGTAGCTAATTTTCTCCTTCCAAAAAAACAGAAGGACAGACTTTTTGTGCTTTGATTTTTGGGAGCCAACGCTTCTGCGCCTCTTGTCGTTAATGAAGTTAGTTGATGGCTCCTAGATATTCCTGTTCCAGCTAAATTAGGTTTGCGACATGTAAAATAGTTGTTTGCTGAACTGCTATAATCGGTGTATTGAATAATTCTCATCGAAAAGGCATTGGGCAGTTTTTTCTGGTCCTAGTTTAAACAGAAAGTACTGTTAAGTTTTTGATGTTTCATGCATACTTTCCTCAAATCTGTAGAAGATGCCACCAAACTTCTTGAAGCATCTATCAAATGAAGCATCAAAGACAGCCACCCTTGAGGGTCCTAATGGCTGCAGTTGGCCTGTGAGAATTAAAAAATCCTCTGATGGAACATTCCTATCTACCGGATGGCCCAAGTTTGTTGAAGACCACTTCTTGAAGGAGCGTGAATTCCTTGTCTTCCGATATGAGGGGAATATGCATTTTAGAATTCAAGTTTTTGACACAACTGCATGCGAGAGAGAGGACTTGTTTGCAGTTCGACCTTATAAGATGCTGAATCTCACCAAAGCAGGGAAGAAAAGGGGTGGACGGATAAAGCGTCCTCTGGATGTTATCTGTCATACAGAGCATCAAGAAACCAAAAGTGGACATCTGGAGCTTCTTACAGATGGAAACCATGAAACCAAGCACTTGAAAGATGATATCATTAATTCAATTGAAGGTAAGTTGACTGTAATATGTGTCTTTAAATGCATAGAACAGATTATTTTTCTTTATAGATATAATCACTGTTCTTTTACTGTGAAATATTTCTTGGTTGTATTGTATGTATGTTTTTGAATGAGGTGCAAATAGTAGACATTTAAAATTTGTTGGAGCCAGTTGATTGAGAATGGATATTATAGTTATGAATATCACATGCTAATAATTCTTTACACGTTCTTTGTGAATTTTATGCTAAAGTTAGTTGAGAAACTTTTAAGATTCTCAGAGCAAAGATAAATGGAGTTATTATGCCCCTAGAGAAATTGGGAAATTCTTATTATTTGTCCTAATTATCATGTTTTCTAATATCGGCCGATTCTGATATATATATCAGCAATATCGTGTTGAGTTTTGAGATACCCAATATGGTGTTAAACCTATAATATCGCCCGATATCGGGGTCGATATTTTCTATACAAGCGATATTGACGACCGATATTGAAGATATTAATATTAAAAGTCATTAATTGATACCGATAGCGATATCAAGATTTTAAACCATGCTAATTATCATGTGGCGCCTCATATTCCACATTGGTACACATTAAAATATGTACTCCTTCAGCTTTCGATTCAATTCCTAATAGATCTTCTTGGAGGAATTAAATGTATGATGAAAAGTATCCAAATGGAAAAAGTGCATTCCGATGAGTTTCTTTCCTTAAACCATAACGCTCAGGTTTATCATTTTCCTAATTGATTCTTTTATACACCATTCTAATGGAACAACACCACAACAAAGCTTCTATCCAAATTGTTGCTTTATGTTTCCTTCTCCATTATTCTGTATCAAGGACCATGTACACAGGTCATATATTTCTAATGACGGAAAAAAAATAATGAAAGAAATTATTTCCCTCATGAACCCGTATATTTTAAAAGAATGGAAGCTCTGAACAGAATCATGGAAGGAGTTTCTTGCTCTTTTAGTAAACTTAGAGCCCTGTTTCCATATACATGATTATTCGTTACGTTCAAAGATCAGAACTTCAAATCGAAAGCTACTAGATTTTGCAAATGCATGTGCAAATAATATGATGGGAAATAAGACTTTGAACTATTAATGTTATGTGCTTTTTTTAGTTAAAAATTAGGAATATGTGCAACTAAACTATCAATTATTAGAGTCATATCAAAAACATGCACTTGTCTCTTTTCAAAGAAGTTGAAAAGAAAAATAAAATGATGAAAACTTTTGTGACGCCAAATTGGTGCCAAATTCAGGACCCCTCAAAGCCTTGAATTATAATAGTAAGTTTGTTAAGCATAAACATGAGACCTAAAAGTAAAAAAGGAGGTTGTTGGTCTGCTCAAATGAATCTAAATAAACTCAGAAGAAAAAAAAAATGTAAAAAGAGTACGAAAAGGGCTATCAGTTTGCTCTATAAATGTTGATTAATTATGTTGTCTTAGGATGCTTATTTATCAAGTAACGAGTGAAAATATATTTTAAGATGCACCGTCATCCATTCCAATTTTAAACATTATCCTAGGCTAGAAGGGAAACCCTTTTAGTAATCACTAAGGGAGGCAACGTAAAGATAGCTTTGAAACTTTGTCTGAGCTTACTCATTAAGATATTGCTGCTTTTATTTTTGTTGTGAATAAAATATTTTTAAGGTTTTCACTGTCGTTTGTTGAACAGAAATAAGTTTCATGGATCAATAATGTTTTATTATATCTATGTTATTTCATTGATAACCTGGATGTAGCCAAGTGGTGCTTGATGAAGCAATAAAAGGGAGGAGGATCGGCAAAGGGAAGAACAGGGTCCAAATATTGGACGTTGGAAAAAAGCTGCCCCTTTTCCATAAAAATAATGAATGCACATAAAGTTGGAAAGCATTTGCTTTTCACATTAGATGACTACCCACTTTTGGTTTGATTTCTGCTTATACATGCAGGAAATTGTATTACATCTCTTACTCCTAATGAAGACAGCAAAACCAAACCAGAAGCCAAAGAATTACCAGTCCATTTGATTGGATCAGAAACTATTAGGGAAATAGGACATTTTTCAAGAAGACGAGCCGTAACAACAGAAGAAAGATCACGAACTGGCGAAGCTGCTAGGTCTTTCAGCTCAGAATTTCCCTTTGTAATCATTCACATGTCAGTTACCACCATTTATCAGAGATACTTGATGGTGAGTCATGCATAGTATCCTTTGATTCTGCAGATAATCATATACAGATTGAAATAACTCAATCAAACTAATTATGCTTGTAGATGTTGTTATCAGATAAACTATTGTTGCCTGATCTCTTCACTTCTTTCCAAAAATATGTTATTTTCAAATCTTATTTCTATTTTTTAATCACATACAGCTATTTGAAGGATCAAATTCTGAATTGCTTCTATAAGCAATTCAGAATTCCTAATTGCTTCATTACTCATGCTATTTTCTTTCCTTGAATTTTGTTACGGGAACTTGGGATGTGTAAATTTTAGTGAGCTACAATAATTCTTAATTTGGTCCAGAGAAAAGTTTTGCTTGTTAGGATTTTGCCTTGTTTTCAAGAGGAGATGTTGGTCCAAGAAGATCCAATTAAGTTGGAGAAGATGATGGCTTGATGTAAGAAGAAACAAACCATGTAGGTGCTGATTAGTCGACTATAAGGTCTATTAGTCGACTAACACACAAATCTAGTCGACTAGGGCTGATACAGAAGTAGGATATAGAAAGGAAGCATTTTACAGTAGTCGACTATATAAACTTATTAGTCGACTAATGAAAGTGATTAGTCGACCAAGCCAAAGTACTAATCGACTATACGGGACATTTTCTGGAGAAAAATCAGTTTCCTTTTCAGGTGTCAGTTTTCTTTTCTGGTGGAGTACGAATAAGACTCAGTTTCTATTCAATGAAGGATTTGTTTCTAAAGATTAAAGAGTCTAGAATTCTTCTACATCAAGGAGATCAGCTCCTAATAGGATTGATTAAGATTCTTCAAGCATCCAATGACCAAGATCATCTTATAGTCTAAATAGGAGTTGTTTTATAAAATTCTATTAATAAAGATTGTAACCAAGTATTGTAATACATAGAAAATACTGATCTCAAGGAGAAAAATGTGTAGAACACCAAGGAGATCAGAAGAAAACTAAGAACGAGAGGAGCAAGGTGAAGGTGCATAGAAATAAAATAATACTCTTATAATCTAGGTCTAAATTAAGAAGGAAGGAAAATACTCTTGTTGCATCAAGAGGAAGGTTAGATCTCTTTGTATCTGTAACGCCCCGATCCCACGGATACGGAGACGTCACTGCGACGTATATACGTAGGTCAGAAAATGCCCCTACGCATATACGCTAAGCAATAAGTACAACAAGAATCAGAGTACACGACAAAGCGTGATATCCATACATATGCCAACATAAAAGTACAAGTACAAGTCATCACAAAATATGATAAAATATTACACATTACATGTATCTTTTATCACACCCAAGTTCAAAAGCAAAAGATACAATATAAACACAAAATGCTCACGAGTAGGATGAAGATCCCGTGAGTCAAAAAGAGAGATCTGGCACAAGGACTGGAGCTAATCGGCCTGCTCACTAAAGAAAACTTGATCCTCTGTGGATGGCTCCACTTCGATCCAAGCTTCAGAACCTGAATATGCAAATCCAAGGGGGTCAAGACCTCATAACAATAATCAGACTACAGCCAAATGGCATAAGAGACATAAATAAGTAAGGGGGAATAGTAAGATAAATATCAATCAGCAGGTAATGAAAGCATAAAGAGTAAGAGTCTGAATACAATAGATCCACAGTTAATGTCTTATTATTATTACTTGTCTTACTATGATATCTAGCTATGTGACCCAGCGTCCCAGCGCACATAGATCCATATCCTAGTGAAGCAAGGTTGTTATTGGAAACCAGCGGTTGTATCGACGAACTATGTTTACAGTGGATCCCGTACATGCCCGGGATAACGGTCCAGGATTGTTCCGTTGCTTGGTGACGGAAGCCAGCCGCTAGGCTAACAGGAGGGACTTATGTATGCCCTTTATCATGATAGTATTCAGGAAGAGGGAGCAAGCACTCCCCTCGGTCCCCTGGTGGCCCACAGGTCAGACCGGAACATGAGTTGCACAACATTCCTAAAACCACTGTAAACACGAACACATATCGATATCCGCATGTTTTCCCCCGACCCAATATAAGTTGGTCCATTTTACACAAAAGTCAAGTGTATCATGCTTGGTTCAAGTGATGGCATGATAAGTGGTGATATCCATTTATTAACAAGTTATGGAATGGGACTACACAATAATAAGTCATGAAGTAACAAGAAGTAATATCCATCAAGTAATATGTCATGAGGTATCAGTCATGAAGCACAAGTGACAATAATACATAGCACATGAACCAATGATAAGATCCAAATTCAGAAAAGAAATCAACTAAGGCAAACAGTCAGAATTAGTCGACTAGGTGAAATGGTTAGTCGACTAATAGGGGTCCTAAGTCGACTAACAGTCTGGATTAGTCGACTAAAACTGGGTTCCAGAGAGTTGGATTCTGGTTTCAGGAAAAGTTAGTCGATTAGGTGGAAGGGTTAGTCGACTAACAATGATTATAAGTCGACCAACAGATACTTAAGTCGACTAAGTCTGTGATACAGAGAGTTGGGATTTATTTCAGGGAAAAGTTAGTCGACTAGGGTCAAGGAGGTAGTCGACTAAGGGTCTCTAGTCGACTGGTAATTTGGTCTAGTCGACTAAAACTGTGTTCCAGAAAAAGGTTACGTTTCAAGTAGATGGGTTAGTCGACTAATACCTAGGTTAAGTCGACTAATCGCCTAGAAACAGAATACAGAACAGATTTTCTGATGGTTGTGTTTGATGTCTAAAAACATGATTTTGAAGATGTAAATTTACAGGATATGAGAACACAAGTGTGCTAGGAATTAGACAAGTCTTGGTGAGTGAAAATACTCACTAGGATTGGTTAATCGAAGCTTTACGAGTTCCGAAAAGATCGTAGTCGACGATATCACCAACTTGATCCTTGGCGATATTGCGGACGATCCCAATCCAAAGAAGTGGTGGTTGCTTGAGATGGAGAAGATGAAGACCTAGGTGATGTTTTGGAGTTAGGGTTTGAGTTGAGATGAAGGAGGGTTTGGTGAGGGTGAAGGTTTCTCTTGGTGGAAGGAAGTAAAAAAGAAAAGAAGTGTAAAGGGAATGTTTAAATAGGTTTTTGATTTTGTAAAGGAGATGCAATTTATGTAGAAGAGAGGGGGCTTTGTGTAAATAGGGGAAGGGATGAGTGTCCCTCTTCTTGGCCACTTGGCCGGCCATGGGAGAGAGAGAAAGAGAGATGCATTAAATGAGGAAGTAGGTGGGAGTTGGTGGAATTTTGGAGAAAAGTGGAATTATTGAAAAATTGGAAAATTTTGAGGCTTGTGAAGGAAGTAAAGGAAAATCAAGAAAAAGGGAAAAGGAAAAGAATTATAAAAAGGAAAGATATTTTCTTTGGCTTAAAATTTAAAAATGTTGAAAAGACAATTTTCCAGGTTTAAGTCGAAGATGCGGAAAACATTTCGGAAAATACCGGAATCGTCCGAAATTCAAGTATCTCGGAACGACCCGAAAATTTTACCAAAAATCAAGAATAATATTTTAAGACTCATGGTGAAATTCGTTTGAAGAAATAATTTATAGTTTTAAAACTAAAAATCCCGGAATCAGTTATCTACCGACTCCGTTGGAATTTTCATAAATTCATAAAATTCTCAGAAAAAGTATTTAGATAGAAAATATGATTCTAAGAAATAAAGTCTAAAGGACCTTCTAAAAATTCCTAACTGTTTGTGAATTAAAAATCCGAGAATCGATCAGCGGCACTGGTCGACACCGGTTTTGAAAATATTTAATTAAATTCAGGAAAATTCCAGAAAATCATAGAAAATATATAATATTGGAAAATGATTTTTAAAACTGAAATCGGTCAAATACAGGAAGTAAATCGAAAAATACGATCGAAAAACTGAATACGCAACTAAGTACGTATTCCGGGAACGGGGTATTACAATCCATCCACCTTACAAAAATTTCGTCCTCGAAATTTCATAAAGTGAAAGGTAACGGTAAAGAAGGATAGCAGGAAGTGAAAGGCAGCAATAAAGAAGGATGAGAAGAAAGAGTTTACCAAATCAAGATGTGAAGAGTTGCGGATAACGCTCACGGATAACATCCTCTCGTTCCCACGTGGCCTCTCCTGGTGCATGTCTGTTCCAAGACACCAACACTAATGGTATTGCCTTATTCTTCAATGTCTTGACACTTCTGTCCAAAATGGCCATCGGTGGCTCTTGGTATGACAAATCCGGTTGTAGTTCCAGTTCGGAGTGATCCAGGATATGACTATCATCCTTCACATACTTCCTCAGCTGTGATACGTGGAATACATTGTGAACTCCGTCCAAAGATGGCGGTAACGCCAACCTGTAAGACACATCTCCCACTCGGTCCAAGATCTCGAATGGGCCGATATATCTCGGACTAAGCTTTCCACGAGTACCGAACCGGATTACTCCCTTTGCAGGTGATATCTTCAAAAACACATGATCCCCTGTCTGGAATTCCAATGGCCTTCTCAGTGTGTCCGCCCAACTCTTCTGCCGACTCTGTGCTGCCCTGAGGTGATCTCTGATAATCCTGACTTTATCTGTTGTCTGAATCAGGATCTCTGGTCCCAAAAGTCTCCTCTCACCGACTTCATCCCAACAAATCGGTGACCTACACTTCCTACCATACAATGCTTCAAATGGTGCCATCTTGATACTTGCCTGATAGCTGTTATTATAAGAAAATTCAGCCAAGTGAAGATGGTCTTCCCATGATCCCTGGAATTCAATCATGCAGGCCCGCAACATATCTTCAAGAATCTGGATAGTCCTTTCAGATTGTCCGTCTGTCTGAGGATGATATGAAGTACTGAATTTCAGACGAGTCCCTAGACTTTCTTGGAGGCTTTCCCAGAAATGAGATCTGAATCTGGTGTCTCTGTCTGATACAATACTAACTGGAACTCCATGCAGACGAACTATCTCCTTCATGTACTTGTCTGCCAGAACCTCTGTTGTCTGACCTACCCTGAATGGTATGAAGTGAGCTGATTTGGTGAGGCGATCAATGATTACCCACACAGCATTATTACCTTTAGGACTGCGAGGCAATGCCGTGACAAAATCCATGGTGATGTGCTCCCACTTCCACTCAGGTATCGGTAAAGGTTGTAGAAGTCCAGCTGTCCTCTGATGCTCTATCTTTATCTGCTGACAAACCAAGCACTTGGCAACATACTGGGCTATCTCCCTCTTCATAGCATTCCACCAAAACTGCTTCTTTATGTCCTGATACATCTTGTTTCCCCTGGGTGTATGGAATAGGCTGAACTGTGTGCTTCTGCCAGAATCTTCTGCCGAACTTCTCCTTGGGGAACACAAACCCTGTTGCCAAAATATAATGCACCATCTGGATGAATACAGATATCAGTCCTCAATCCAGCCTCTACCTGGGCTCGAAATGACTGCAATCTGGGATCTTCCTTTTGAGCTTCCTTGATCTCATCTATCAATGTTGACTGAATCTGCAAGGTCATGAACTGTCCTGCCTTATCAATTCCTTGTACCAATATTAAGTCCAATCTGATGATGTCTTGGATCAACTCCTCCTGCTGAGTAAGTTGGACAAGCACTCTATTCTCTGGCTTCCTGCTCAGTGCATCCGGTACTGTATTGACCTTGCCTGGATGATATTGCAAGTCAATATCATAGTCCGCCATCAGCTCCAGCCACCGTCTCTGCCTCATGTTCAACTCCTTCTGTGAGAAAATATACTTGAGGCTCTTGTGATCCGTGTATATCAACACCCTATCTCCCAGAAGATAATGCCTCCAGATCTTCAAGGCAAATATAACAGCTGCCAGCTCCAAGTCATGAGTTGGGTAATTCCGCTCATGAGTCTTCAGTTGCCTGGATGCATAAGCTATGACATGATCATGTTGCATAAGTACACACCCCAGGCCTTTTCCTGATGCATCACTGAATATGACCATCCCTCCTCTTCCTGAGGGAGTCTTCAAGATTGGAGCTGAAATGAGCCTCTGCTTCAATTGCTCAAAAGCTGCAGTACATTCCTCTGTCCATATGAACCTTTCTCCTTTCCGAGTGAGCTGGGTTAACGGAGCTGCAATCCTAGAGAAATCTTGGACAAAGCGTCTGTAATATCCGGCTAGTCCAAGAAAACTCTTAATTTCAGTCACCGTCCTCGGAATTGGCCAATCTCTCACCGCCTGGACTTTGCTGGGGTCAACTGAAATTCCTTCTGCTGAAACTATGTGTCCAAGGAAGGCTATACTGTCCAACCAAAAGTCACACTTGCTCCTCTTAGCATGAAGCTGCTCCTGCTGTAGAGTCTGCAATACAATCCTCAAGTGTTCTGCATGCTCCCTGTTGCTCTTTGAATAGATCAAGATGTCATCTATAAAAACCACTACAAACTGATCCAAATAGGGCGAGAACACTCTGTTCATCAAATCCATGAAAACTGAAGGGGCATTGGTGACTCCGAAAGGCATAACTAGAAACTCATAGTGGCCATAACGGGTCCTGAATGCCGTCTTCGGAATATCCTCCTTCCTCACCCTTAGCTGATGGTAACCCGACTGTAAATCTAATTTAGAGAATACTCGGGCTCCATGAAGCTGATCAAACAAATCATCAATCCTTGGTAAGGGATACTTGTTCTTGATGGTAACTTTGTTCAATTCTCTATAATCAACATAAAGTCTCTTACCACCATCCTTCTTGTTTGCCAATAATACTGGAGCTCCCCATGGTGAAGTACTTGGCCGAATCAATCCCTTATCAGAGTATTCCTGCAGCTGCTTCTTTAGAATCTCCAACTCCGTCGGTGCCATCCTGTACGGAGCCTTGGATATAGGAGCTGTTCCAGTCACAGTATCAATAGAAAACTCAATCATCCTTTCAGGTGGCAGTCCTGAGATCTCAGCAAACACTCCTGGAAATTCATCCCACACCGGTACTCCCTTCTGAACCTCCGAAGTAGTCAACCGAGTCTTTCTCTTAGTAGACTTCACTTCTCCACTAAATTGGAACTCCGGTTGAAGAGGGATCCTGAAAATAATCTTCTTCTCCCTACAGTCAATAACTGCATAATATTGACTGAGCCAGGTCATGCCTAAGATAACGTCGTACCCCTTGGTGTCTAGTACGAGCATATCTATGGCCAAGGTCTTATCACAAAGTTCTACTGGACAGTCAGCACAAACTGTAAGATCCCTAGTTGAAAATACTGTATTTTTATTTTCCTAAAGTATTTATTTTAAATTTACAAATTTTTTTTAATCAACTTAATTTATTATTTTCTTTCTTGTGATTATTACTATTATTAAATATGAAAATTATTTATTGAGATAGTAAATGGTAATTTGGCATTTTATATTTGTTGTTATGACATTGCTTTAACCGATAGACTGATCTACCAATACTTGGATTGACATTGAGATAGTTAGAGTTGGAGTTGACCTGAATTGATTGATTTGATTAGTGGACTCGATGGTGATGGACTTGATCTTGGTTGGGGAGTAGGCATAGATTGGGTTGACCCGACCTGGTAGATTTTAGATTTATTCTCTTGATATATTACTTGAGTTTTATAGATCTTGTGATTGATCTTGATAGAGTGATCACATTGAAATATAAGGATTTGATTGTGTGTCAGGACATATAGTATTTTAGTTATTGGGATTTGGATATGTCAGTAACTCAGAGTGTATATATATATCGATGACTTGAGGATCATAGTAGATTGATGTGACGAGAGAGCTAGTCATTGATTCGTTAAACTTGTGGGTTACTGTACCGGATCACTCTGACATGGATTGATATTTGACGGTCAGGATGACTATTGAGGGCAGGTTCATGATGACTATTGATATCGGCTATTGTTATATGCAGTACAGGCATATGAGATATCCATCAGTTCTAGATGAGACTGGCTATTGAGTATTATCTACTGTTATTGTATAAATCCATGTTATTGAAAGTTACTGGGAAATATTGTCGGACCGTAACACATTCATTGTTATATTGTCCTACCGTTATACGGTAATATTGTTCACATTGTTATTGTTACATTGATATTGTTACTGTTACTGTATCGTCCCAGTAATTGACATGACATGGATATTGATTGTTATAAATAATAATTTACATTGACTGATTTAACTGAATTAAATAAATAATAATGTAAATGGACAACTTACACTGGGATTGGGGAAATTGATGGAGGAGACACGTCTGTATTTTGGGTGGACCTAGGATACAGGTTGCGCAGCCGAGATACGGTTCCACTGCAGGGTTCCGGGGGATGACTGACATCCCGTATTGTTCATATTGTCATTATTATTGACACATTGTTATTGTTATTGTTATTGACTACCTAGCGGTAGGACCTGGTTCAGCGCCAGGTGATTGGGCCGTGGTTCCGGGTATGTACGGAACCCACCTAAAGCATGGACAAAGTCTCTTCCACTGATTTCAATAACTTAGGACCCTGATTGACACGTGTAATAGGCGTAGTATGGGATGCGTCTATTACATGTGGCAATTGGTGTTCGCTGACATAATAAATGATGATGAATGTTAATACATTGTGACTGACTGTAATTATCTGATTGTACATATATATCACTGTGATAGACATGATTGTAACCAGGACCACATGATTATAACCAGGATCAGACTTATGACCAGACTTGGATACCAGTTTAGTGACACGTGATGGATACCTATATTGACATTGATTGCATATTTACAGTTGTGCCATTTGACTGCTATCTGTATTCATGTTTTCATCATATGTGTTACTGTTCAGTTATTTATTGTGTTATTTAGTCTTTCTATCTGCAGTTGTCCTTATTATTATATATGCACATGGTTTCTTCTGCACGAGCTGTTTCCCCTTTACACACACACTCATTATGGTCGCATTCTGACGACCCTGGATTTGCACGTCCAGCTATTGGTCGGTTGTTCTAATGTGCAGGTGTTCGATGAGACGGTACGCCTGGCGAGGAGCTTGGGTCCTCTCCCCTTGATTCTGGTATACTTGCATTTCATTCTTGTTATTATTCTTTGATTCCTGTATATCACCTTTGACTTCTATTCAGCTGTCATTTTCTTCCCGTTATTCATTGCTATCATGTGTGGTCTTATATGTATTACTGCAGTGTTCATGATCATTATGCTTCCGATTTATAGCTTGTTCAGGTTACAATTTAGGCTTAGCGCGTATACGAGGGGTATTTTACCTCGCGTATATGCGTCGCCATAACGTCTCCGTATCTATAGGATCGGGGCGTTACAGAGTGGTATCAGAGCCTAGGTTCGACATGAAAGAGACATAGTTCCTACCTGTAACCTGAGACAGTTATGTTGACACTGCAATATACATATACTATTCACGTGATAATATTGACTCCATTTGGAAATTGATCGTCCTCCCTTTGGAATTCCGTTCTTGATCTGTTGATATTCATGATTCCAACACTTCAATTAGAGTGATTTGGATGTCCATCTTGATTTCATCCTTCTTTCCTATTCATTTCTCCTAATTCTATCTCTTGAGATTTCCATGTTGAAGCCGGTAGTAGATATCAGAGCGCGCAGCGGAAGCGTGGTGGATTTATGATGTGCAGAGAAGCGATGTAAAGCTTGTTTGTCTTCTCCTTTGATTTTGGGATTCTTTTACCATTCCTGCTTTATTTGAATTTCGGGGACGAAATTTTTATAAGGTGGGTAGAATGTAAGATCCCTAGTTGAAAATACTGTATTTTTATTTTCCTAAAGTATTTATTTTAAATTTACAAATTTTTTTTAATCAACTTAATTTATTATTTTCTTTCTTGTGATTATTACTATTATTAAATATGAAAATTATTTATTGAGATAGTAAATGGTAATTTGGCATTTTATATTTGTTGTTATGACATTGCTTTAACCGATAGACTGATCTACCAATACTTGGATTGACATTGAGATAGTTAGAGTTGGAGTTGACCTGAATTGATTGATTTGATTAGTGGACTCGATGGTGATGGACTTGATCTTGGGTTGGGGAGTAGGCATAGATTGGGTTGACCCGACCTGGTAGATTTTAGATTTATTCTCTTGATATATTACTTGAGTTTTATAGATCTTGTGATTGATCTTGATAGAGTGATCACATTGAAATATAAGGATTTGATTGTGTGTCAGGACATATAGTATTTTAGTTATTGGGATTTGGATATGTCAGTAACTCAGAGTGTATATATATATCGATGACTTGAGGATCATAGTAGATTGATGTGACGAGAGAGCTAGTCATTGATTCGTTAAACTTGTGGGTTACTGTACCGGATCACTCTGACATGGATTGATATTTGACGGTCAGGATGACTATTGAGGGCAGGTTCATGATGACTATTGATATCGGCTATTGTTATATGCAGTACAGGCATATGAGATATCCATCAGTTCTAGATGAGACTGGCTATTGAGTATTATCTACTGTTATTGTATAAATCCATGTTATTGAAAGTTACTGGAAAATATTGTCGGACCGTAACACATTCATTGTTATATTGTCCTACCGTTATACGGTAATATTGTTCACATTGTTATTGTTACATTGATATTGTTACTGTTACTGTATCGTCCCAGTAATTGACATGACATGGATATTGATTGTTATAAATAATAATTTACATTGACTGATTTAACTGAATTAAATAAATAATAATGTAAATGGACAACTTACACTGGGATTGGGGAAATTGATGGAGGAGACAGCGTCTGTATTTTGGGTGGACCTAGGATACAGGTTGCGCAGCCGAGATACGGTTCCACTGCAGGGTTCCGGGGGATGACTGACATCCCGTATTGTTCATATTGTCATTATTATTGACACATTGTTATTGTTATTGTTATTGACTACCTAGCGGTAGGACCTGGTTCAGCTCCAGGTGATTGGGGCCGTGGTTCCGGGTATGTACGGAACCCACCTAAAGCATGGACAAAGTCTCTTCCACTGATTTCAATAACTTAGGACCCTGATTGACACGTGTAATAGGCGTAGTATGGGATGCGTCTATTACATGTGGCAATTGGTGTTCGCTGACATAATAAATGATGATGAATTGTTAATACATTGTGACTGACTGTAATTATCTGATTGTACATATATATCACTGTGATAGACATGATTGTAACCAGGACCACATGATTATAACCAGGATCAGACTTATGACCAGACTTGGATACCAGTTTAGTGACACGTGATGGATACCTATATTGACATTGATTGCATATTTACAGTTGTGCCATTTGACTGCTATCTGTATTCATGTTTTCATCATATGTGTTACTGTTCAGTTATTTATTGTGTTATTTAGTCTTTCTATCTGCAGTTGTCCTTATTATTATATATGCACATGGTTTCTTCTGCACGAGCTGTTTCCCCTTTACACACACACTCATTATGGTCGCATTCTGACGACCCTGGATTTGCACGTCCAGCTATTGGTCGGTTGTTCTAATGTGCAGGTGTTCGATGAGACGGTACGCCTGGCGAGGAGCTTGGGTCCTCTCCCCTTGATTCTGGTATACTTGCATTTCATTCTTGTTATTATTCTTTGATTCCTGTATATCACCTTTGACTTCTATTCAGCTGTCATTTTCTTCCGTTATTCATTGCTATCATGTGTGGTCTTATATGTATTACTGCAGTGTTCATGATCATTATGCTTCCGATTTATAGCTTGTTCAGGTTACAATTTAGGCTTAGCGCGTATACGAGGGGTATTTTACCTCGCGTATATGCGTCGCCATAACGTCTCCGTATCTATAGGATCGGGGCGTTACACAAACTCTAGAAGATATGACTACTCCATTCCCTGTACTAATCTCCCATTTGTGGTCTAAAGATTTAACAGGTATGGAATGCAATGCCACAAAATGATCTGAGATAAAACAATGTGAAGCACCTGAATCGAAGAGGGCTAAAACAGGTTTAGAATGCACCCTGATATTACCTGTTATCACCTCCTCAGAAGTCTCAGCCTCTACTTCTGTCAAATTGAAGGCTTGACCCCTTCCACGCCCTGTAGCAGTCCTAGCTCCTCTCTGGACTGGGCGAATAGCTTGCTGTGGAGGAGGGGGAGGAACTCTCCTGATCATCGGTCCTTGATTCCTCTGTCCCGGTGGCCCTGGAAGTGCTCTCTGTCCATTCGGTCCCGGCAGTGCTGGCAAAGCTTGGCCGGCTATCCCCGTTCTCCTGTGTGGACAGGCTTCTATGGAATGGTCTCGGGAACCACACACCAAGCATAATCCATTTGCCCTACGGCAAGTCTGTCGAATATGGCCTGGTTTCTGACAATAGCTGCAGAAGGAAAAAGGTTGGGCCGTCTGGTAGGGAGCTGGTCTGAATGGTTGCCTCATAGTCTGAACCTTTGCTGCTCTGTATGGGCCTCCTCTTCCCATAGGTGGAAATGGCCTCTTCATGGCCTGGTTCCTCATCTGGTTCTCTTGCTTCTTCTCCAGTCCACGCTCTACCTCCCGAGCTATGGTGAGAACTTCTGAATAAGTCTTCAGCTGCTGGGGCATTAGGAAAACTTGGATGTCCATCTGCAAGCCCTGCTGAAACCTACTAGCCCGCTTCTCCTCATCAGTTACCATGTACGGAGCAAAGCGGCTAAGTCTGAGAAATTCCGCGGCATACTCATCCACGGATCTATTCCCTTGCTGAAGTCTGATGAACTGCTCTTCCATGTCCTTCTGAGCAGTGGCAGGGAAGAATCTGCTATAAAAACTCTTGGAGAATGTGTCCCAGGTGACAGGCTTCTCCAATCTGGCCTCCTCAGCTAGCCACCAAGTTCTGCCTATATCCTTCAATTGAATCTTAGCAACCTCCACCTGATTCTCCTTTGGAACTCGGGCTGCATTCAATAAGTCTGTGGTGTCTGTCAGCCATTGCTCAGCATCCAGGGGTTTCTCTTCACCCGTGAATATGGCTGGTTGCAGCCGTCTGAAGTCTGAAATATTTCCCGGCCTCTGTTCCTTTGGAGCTGCCAATTCTTGCCGGAGGAGTTCCGTCTGTTGCTGCTGGTTCTCCATCATCGTCTGAATGACCCTCAGAATGTCCACATTCTCTCCCGTGGGTCCATTCGATGCTTGTCCGGAATGGTTTCGTCCCGTCCTTCTCTCCATACCGAATTGGGATAAGATAACTGGAATTGGAAAAATGGAAGGAGTTTAGGACACAAGGAAAGGAATCAAGAAGGGATCAAGAAGGACTAGATAACTTTGTACATTGTAGTTGGCAATAGCAAATTACTGGAATTTGCTGCTTGATTGTACTATAGGTGTGAGAGCCTAGGCTCTGATACTAACTTGTAACGCCCCGATCCCACGGATACGGAGACGTCACTGCGACGTATATACGTAGGTCAGAAAATGCCCTACGCATATACGCTAAGCAATAAGTACAACAAGAATCAGAGAGTACACGACAAAGCGTGATATCCATACATATGCCAACATAAAGTACAAGTACAAGTCATCACAAAATATGATAAAATATTACACATTACATGTATCTTTTATCACACCCAAGTTCAAAAGCAAAAGATACAATATAAACACAAAATGCTCACGAGTAGGATGAAGATCCCGTGAGTCAAAAAGAGAGATCTGGCACAAGGACTGGAGCTAATCGGCCTGCTCACTAAAGAAAGCTTGATCCTCTGTGGATGGCTCCACTTCGATCCAAGCTTCAGAACCTGAATATGCAAATCCAAGGGGGTCAAGACCTCATAACAATAATCAGACTACAGCCAAATGGCATAAGAGACATAAATAAGTAAGGGGGAATAGTAAGATAAATATCAATCAGCAGGTAATGAAAGCATAAAGAGTAAGAGTCTGAATACAATAGATCCACAGTTAATGTCTTATTATTATTACTTGTCTTACTATGATATCTAGCTATGTGACCCAGCGTCCCAGCGCACATAGATCCATATCCTAGTGAAGCAAGGTTGTTATTGGAAACCAGCGGTTGTATCGACGAACTATGTTTACAGTGGATCCCGTACATGCCCGGGATAACGGTCCAGGATTGTTCCGTTGCTTGGTGACGGAAGCCAGCCGCTAGGCTAACAGGAGGGACTTATGTATGCCCTTTATCATGATAGTATTCAGGAAGAGGGCAAGCACTCCCCTCGGTCCCCTGGTGGCCCACAGGTCAGACCGGAACATGAGTTGCACAACATTCCTAAAACCACTGTAAACACGAACACATATCGATATCCGCATGTTTTCCCCCGACCCAATATAAGTTGGTCCATTTTACACAAAAGTCAAGTGTATCATGCTTGGTTCAAGTGATGCATGATAAGTGGTGATATCCATTTATTAACAAGTTATGGAATGGGACTACACAATAATAAGTCATGAAGTAACAAGAAGTAATATCCATCAAGTAATATGTCATGAGGTATCAGTCATGAAGCACAAGTGACAATAATACATAGCACATGAACCAATGATAAGATCCAAATTCAGAAAAGAAATCAACTAAGGCAAACAGTCAGAATTAGTCGACTAGGTGAAATGGTTAGTCGACTAATAGGGGTCCTAAGTCGACTAACAGTCTGGATTAGTCGACTAAAACTGGGTTCCAGAGAGTTGGATTCTGGTTTCAGGAAAAGTTAGTCGACTAGGTGGAAGGGTTAGTCGACTAACAATGATTATAAGTCGACCAACAGATACTTAAGTCGACTAAGTCTGTGATACAGAGAGTTGGGATTTATTTCAGGGAAAAGTTAGTCGACTAGGGTCAAGGAGGTAGTCGACTAAGGGTCTCTAGTCGACTGGTAATTTGGTCTAGTCGACTAAAACTGTGTTCCAGAAAAAGGTTACGTTTCAAGTAGATGGGTTAGTCGACTAATACCTAGGTTAAGTCGACTAATCGCCTAGAAACAGAATACAGAACAGATTTTCTGATGGTTGTGTTTGATGTCTAAAAACATGATTTTGAAGATGTAAATTTACAGGATATGAGAACACAAGTGTGCTAGGAATTAGACAAGTCTTGGTGAGTGAAAATACTCACTAGGATTGGTTAATCGAAGCTTTACGAGTTCCGAAAAGATCGTAGTCGACGATATCACCAACTTGATCCTTGGCGATATTGCGGACGATCCCAATCCAAAGAAGTGGTGGTTGCTTGAGATGGAGAAGATGAAGACCTAGGTGATGTTTTGGAGTTAGGGTTTGAGTTGAGATGAAGGAGGGTTTGGTGAGGGTGAAGGTTTCTCTTGGTGGAAGGAAGTAAAAAAGGAAAAGAAGTGTAAGGGAATGTTTATATAGGTTTTTTGATTTTGTAAAGGAGATGCAATTTATGTAGAAGAGAGGGGGCTTTGTGTAAATAGGGGAGGGATGAGTGTCCCTCTTCTTGGCCACTTGGCCGGCCATGGGAGAGAGAGAAAGAGAGATGCATTAAATGAGGAAGTAGGTGGGAGTTGGTGGAATTTTGGAGAAAAGTGGAATTATTGAAAAATTGGAAAATTTTGAGGCTTGTGAAGGAAGTAAAGGAAAATCAAGAAAAGGGAAAAGGAAAAGAATTATAAAAGGAAAGATATTTTCTTTGGCTTAAAATTTAAAAATGTTGAAAAGACAATTTTCCAGGTTTAAGTCGAAGATGCGGAAAACATTTCGGAAAATACCGGAATCGTCCGAAATTCAAGTATCTCGGAACGACCCGAAAATTTTACCAAAAATCAAGAATAATATTTTAAGACTCATGGTGAAATTCGTTTGAAGAATAATTTATAGTTTTAAAACTAAAAATCCCGGAATCAGTTATCTACCGACTCCGTTGGAATTTTCATAAATTCATAAAATTCTCAGAAAAAGTATTTAGATAGAAAATATGATTCTAAGAAATAAAGTCTAAAGGACCTTCTAAAAATTCCTAACTGTTTGTGAATTAAAAATCCGAGAATCGATCAGCGGCACTGGTCGACACCGTTTTGAAAAAATATTAATTAAATTCGGAAAATTCCAGAAAATCATAGAAAATAATAATATTGGAAATGATTTTTAAAACTGAATCGGTCAAATACAGGAAGTAAATCGAAAAATACGATCGAAAAACTGAATACGCAACTAAGTACGTATTCCGGGAACGGGGTATTACAGTATCAAGTTACTAATAAAGCTCTCTCAAGTTCTCCACTCGTAGACGAAGGCTAAGTTTGGGCCGAACTACGTTAAATCTTCGTGTTATTTCTTATTGCTATTTTGTCTAGGTATTGTTAGTTTGATTTACAATAGTTTTCTTTTGCAAGTACGGATCATATTGCTAAGTTTCTGCGAACGTCGATCCTGAGAGTAACAATTGGTGTTGATAGCGCCGATTTGTTACCACAATTGGTATCAGAGTTAAAGGTTGACGAAGGGTGATATATTGAAGATAGAAACTTCTACGACAATCTTCGAGGTCGAGAAGTTCAATGGCAAAGAACTTTGGCTTATGGCAAAAGAGGGTGAAAACGTTGCTGGTGCAACAGGGTCTTCACAAGACCATACAAGGTAAGAAAACGTGCAGGTACGTCAAACGAGAATTGAGAGGAGATGGATTTAAAGACGGCAAGTACGATCCAACTATGTCTAGCAAACGAGGTGATATACAACATGATTGATAAAGAAATGGCTACATGATTACGATAGTTAGAGACATATATGATGAAAAGCCTCTCCAACAAGTTGTATCTCAAGAAACAACTATATGGGTTATGCATGAATGGAGGGACAATGGTGGTGGAACATCCAAACTTCTTCAACAAGGTCATCGCAAGCTTTTAGCTGTTGATGTCAAGATTGACGAGGAGGACAAGGAGTCGATACTTCTTAGTTCACTTGTAGAATCATATGATCACATTGTCACACTATGCTCTAAGGTAAGAAAACTCTCATCTTGGAGGAGGTCATGTCAACTCTCTTATCTAATGAGATTAGAAAAAGGTAGAGCAGACAGGATCAGGTTTGGTTGGTCATGGGAAGGAAGGAAGAGAAAAAGGAAAGAAGGTCCGTGTTTGTCAAAGACGTGTCACTTTTTTCACAGAGAAGGTCATTGGAAGAATGACTGCAAGTATCAGTAAGAGTGGTTGAAGAAGAAGGGGTAAGCTGCAAAGGTAGGCGTTGCATTAAGCGGTGTAGAGGACACCGAAGTATTAATGACTTCTTATGTTAAAGACAACACTTCTCAAGGTAAAAACTGGATATTTGATTCCAGCAGTACGGTTCATGTATGTTCCCAAAAAGAGCTGTTCAACTCCTTGGTTGCAAATGAGAAAGGGATTGTCAAGATGGTGGATGACTCGACTTGCGAGGTCATTGACACTGGGATAGTCAAAGTTACAGAAAGAGATGGGATGGTGCGTGCTCTGGAGGCGGTCTGGTATATCCCGAAGGCACGCTACAATCTAATATCTATAGGGGTGCTCGACGAAGAAGGATGCCGGATCCAAGTGCGATAAGATGTCGTCACAGTTAACCAAGGAGACGGGATAATCCTTAAAGGAGAGAATGTGAAGGGTTATACAAGCTGAAGGAAGAAAACTGAGTTCGAGGTGGAGTTTCAGGGATAAACTTGGAAGGAAGTTCATCGCTAGGTGGAGCTTCAAGGAGACTGCAACGGGACGTGAAGCAGGTCAAAATGTTGCGGGAAGGAGAAATGGTGCATCTAGACAAGCTCGAGATGATCCAAGCCATGACGGTAAATCAGCCAAAGGCTTCAGGGAGAGGGGTAAGAGTTAAAGGCTTCACGACACGATTATAACCAAGGAAAGAACCAAGATATTAATCTGAAATCTCAAGTTGTTTTACTAAAGGCTTGAAAAGCAAGTCAAGTGGAGATTATTAGGATTTTGTCCTGTTTCAGAGGAGATGATGGTCTAAGAAGATCCAATCGAGTTGGAGAAGATGATGGCTTAAAGTAAGAAGAAGCAAACCATATAGGTGCTGATTAGTTGATTATAAGGT
Organism: Agave tequilana; assembly: GCA_038442645.1. NCBI lineage: Eukaryota > Viridiplantae > Streptophyta > Magnoliopsida > Asparagales > Asparagaceae > Agave > Agave tequilana. The sequence continues at coordinate 872 of JAVJIF010023007.1, read as the reverse complement.
ATATTAGTCGACTAACACACAAGCCTAGTCGACTAGGGCTGATACAAAAGTAGGATATAGAAAGAAAAGCAGTTTATAATAGTCGACTATATAACCTATTAGTCGACTAGGGCCAAAGTACTAGACGACTATACAGGGCGTTTTCTGAAGCATAATCAGTTTTCTTTTCAGGCACTGGTTTATTTTTCTGGTGGAATATGAATAAGCTCAGTTTGCATTCAATGAAGGATTTGTTTCTAAAAATTAAAGGGTTTAGAATTCTTCTAAATCAAGGAGATCAACTCGTAATATGATTGATCAAGATTCTTTAAGTATTCAATGACTAAGATCATCTCATAGTCCAAATAGGAGTTATTTTGTAAAATCCTATAAATAAAGATTGTAACGAAGCATTGTAATACACAGAAAATACTGATCTCAAAGAGAAAAAGGTATAGAACACCAAGGAGATCAGAAAAAAGCTAAGAAAGATAATAGCAAAGTGAAAGTGCATAGAGATAAGGTATACTCTTGTAATCTAGATCTAAATTAAGGAGGAAGGCAAATACTCTTGTTGCATCAAGAGCAAAGTTAGATCTCTTTGTATTAAATTATTAATAAAGCTCTCTCAAGTTCTCTCCTCGTGGACGTAGGACAAGTCTGGGCTGAACCACATTAAAATCCTCATATTATTTCTCATTTCTCTTTTGTCTAGGTATTCTAGTTTGCTTTATAATAGTTTTCTTTTGCAAGTTCAGATCATATTGCTCCAGTTCAGCGAACGTCGATCCTGAGAGTAACAATTGGGTGTTGATAGCGCCGATTTGTTACAACAATGCTCTCTCATGCTCACCGTGCAAGGGGAGCGAGCGAGCAAGGGGAGCGAGCGAGTT
>JAVJIF010023006.1:0-137905 GCA_038442645.1 Agave tequilana | reverse complement strand
ATAAAAAGTTTGTTTTTTTGGCTCTTATAAAATCCCATAAAATACATAAAAATCTACAAAAATAGTTTAACCAATATACTTTGATATACAAACATGCTTGCACAAAATCAAGCATGTAATATAAAAGATTGGACTATTTTTGTAACTTGGAAATATTTGGCCCATGATAAAAACTGTATTTTTCTAAAACATATTTTTCGAACATGTTTTTCCAAATCTTCATCAAATACAAAAACAAGATATACTTTTAAGGCATAATGTGTATGGATATGATCCACTACACAATCATAATGAAATATCTATGTTTTTGTCATAAAGCTCTAAACTTGGTTTTGGTTAAAAGATAAGTATATGAGATACCAAAACCAAACTTATATTTTTCAAAATGAAAAATCTTTTCTAAACTAAAAAAATCTTTTATGAAAAGATAATAAATCAAGAGTGTGTGTGTGCAATGTACTTGAGCAATCCACCAACTATCTATCCTTTACATTTTTATCTAAACAAAAACAAAATCTATACCTAGACGCAAGTCTTGATCTTGAAGCCTTCCCTGAAGTCTTCTCATCTTCTTGAGTTGGTCCAAGCTTGATCCAAAAGCTCCTTGGATCACACCGTGCTAGCTCAAATCTTGACATTTATCCTTTGTTGAGCTATGCACCTACTAAGATCTTGATAATGAATCTGTCACTAATTAAACACAAGATCATTAGTAAACATAACTTCATGAGTTGATCATCATCAAAACTAGGGTGATAGGCCTTTGGGGCCAACAATCTCCCCCTTTTTGATGATGACAAAACTCATGGAGTTATATATGCATGGATTAAAGTAAAGCTTCAAGGAAGCTCCCCCTTAACTCATGCATAGCAAATAATAATAGATATGACAATGAGGCACATAATATATGTATGCAAATGTATGAAATAAAACAAAATAAATCTTTTTCTCCTATTTGCAAAATAAAACATATATGCATAAATAACAAGGAAGACAAATACTACTCCCCCTTAAGCAATGAAAACATGCATATATACTCAAATACTTCTCCCCTTTTTGTCACTCATCAACAAAGGGTTCAAAGTAAAATCAAATCAAACAATTTTTCTCCCCCTTTTGGCAAAAAAAAAAGGATCAAGAAGGGGTGAAACAAATCAATCAATAAGGATTTATATGCTATATACTTCATGAAGAGGAAGACGCTAAGTTAGCTTCCCTACACATATGCATTACATGAAGAAGGGATGACAAGCCCTAACTCACATAACACATATTATGTAATGCATAAGAGGAGATGTGAAGCTCCCCCTACACACGTATATCATATAAAGAAGAGTTGTCAGCTCCTCAATTTATAATATACTCAACATGAATCTATATGTAGAAGAGATGTTAAGCTCTCCTTGCATATAGGAAATACATATTAAACATTTTGAATTTTTTTTTTAAAATTTTGAACTTACTTTAATAAAACACATTTTGAGATATCAAATCAGCATATGAATTTTTTTTTTTTTTCATCATAAACTTTGTGCTTTTTTTTTTTTTAAAAAATGTGAGCCAATTGTGAGTTAAGCACATGGAAATCATATATATGTATGAGAAATGAGTATACAAGTGAATTGAAACATACATATATATAAGAAAATAAAATATGAGTATATACAAAATAAGTTCATATTGATACCAATTGAAACGATTCAATGATACCATTGACATAAGAATAATCAAGTGTATATCTCATAACCTACCACCCTTCATATGCACAAGGTAAAGATTTTCAATGAAGCATACAAGGCATAATCGCCCATCCATCCTCCATCGATGGTAGGGGTTTTCAAAAATAGATTTGAAAATAAACTTAGTTTGAAAAACTCTACCAAATGAAGATTTGTACTAGAAAAATATTTTTCATGAAACACAAGTAAATCACATGGTCTAAAAAACCGAAATATCTATGGAGTCCATAAAATTTTCAAAAGGGTGAGTGCACTAGTGTTATGTGGAACATGGTATCATGAAAATGTCAATAAAGCTCAATATTTATTTATTTTTTTAAATAGGAAACATGAAAATCATCACAAAAATTTTTTTATTTAAAAAAAATGTATATTTCAAGATATATGTATGTTTTGACAACACAATAAGTATTCATACATATCTCTTAAACACAATTGAGTCCATATAAATAGATTTGCATTAAAGGCAAATGACTCAAGAGGTATACATGTATATCTTAAAGTTTGGCAAAATACACATATACATGAAATGAAAACACATGAATCAATCCAAGAAGAGAATACAAGTTTAAAAATGTATGTATCATCAAAACCAAGCAATACAAGCACATTTCATGGGTTCAAATAAGCGTTCAACACAAATATAAATAGATTTATTTGAGGCCCACGACATGTACAAGTATAAATCCTAGTGTTGACAAAAACTAACATATAAACTAATATTCAAATCATGAATCATCAAATTTTGAGAAAAATAGAATCATGTATCAATCTCAAAAAAAATTATTTGAAGAATAAATAACTAGTATAAATTGTTTTTGAAAAACTAGTTAAAAAATCCTTCGAATAATCAAATCTTATGTTTTTCATAAACATAACTAGATACATAAAATTTAAGCACTCATGGTCTATAAGGCTCAAAATGTTTTTACAAAATGTGAGTGTTAAATGATCATGTAATAGCATTTTTATGAAAATAGTCAATGAAGCTCATAAGTCCACATTTTTAACAAAAACACGAAAAATCAAAACACTAATCTTCATGGTATATGTATGATTAATCCAATCCTAATATACACATACTATACATATCCCAAATCTAAAAGAGTCTATTAATGATGTTTGCATGAAGGCAAGAGACTCACGGGTATACATGTATATTTATTAGATTTGAATTAAAATACTATACATGAAGTAAAGCATAAAAATAGGTAAAACATGTATAAAAAGAGAATCATCAAAACTAGTCTATACATATGCATATAGTGGGTACAAATGAGCATGAAGTGCAAATATATATAAAACAAATGTAGCTCACTATTTGTACATGTATAATACAAGTTTTTGATAAAAACTACATCTAAGCATGTATTACCACATAAAGCACATAAAAACACAAAATATGAACATGCTTATGATATATGAAATTAAAAAGCATGTGCATAAATAAAAGTAGGAGTTTAGAAATTTGTTACCAACTCCAAAGCTCCAAATATGGTGGTCTTTCCACCAAGCTCCTTGATAGCGATGCATCCAAAGTATGTCCATCAAGTCTATTGCATCCACTACCAAGCAACCAATTCTCTCACGTCTTGTGAGAGCCCTCACCTACATCACAAGCAAATGGTGGGGTTTTGGTACCCATATTTTCTTGTAGGGTCCACGGGGGTTAGCTTTGTTGTAAGGAACCCAAAATCTTTTATTCTTAGCAAAATTAAAATGATCTAATCTATCATAACAATATTTTGCTAAATGACCTTTGCGGCCACAATGTGTACATACGTACACCTTAGTATCTTATGTGTAGGAGTGTGATCATGTTGTGCAACATAAGCATGAGGATGTGGATGTGCATGAACATGTGGAGTTTGTTTCTTGAAAACAAGACTCCAATTTAGTATTATTAAATGCACATGTTCTCAAATTTAGGATCTCAAATTATCTATTTTTTTTTCAACATATTATCTCATTAGTTTGTGCATGTAAAGCATGATGAGATATATGATCATTTTTCTTTTTTCTTTTGTGAAACAAAATCTTTTCTTTTTCACAAATTTTCTTTTCAAAGTAATATTTTCTTGAAAAATAACTTCTTTTTGTTTTTCCACCAATCAATTTTATCTTTCAAAATAGTGTTCCCTTCACATAATCATTCAATTTGAAGAAAGGAAACATTCTCATTTTTCAAAATTTTATTTTCTTTTTCTTCTAGCATGCAATCTTACATTTGAAAGAATCATTTTCTTTAAGCATGCAATCAAAATCCCTTTTTCAAATTTTTGTTATCTTTTTCTAAACATGCAATGCTAGATTTAAAAGAGTCTTGTTCTACATGCATGCAAGCAATATTCTTTTTCAAATTTTATTTTCTTTCTTAAGCATGTCATATTTTTCAAGAATTGTTTGGCAAAATGAGTGAGTTCATCATATGACATGTCCTCATCATCGGATTCGGAGTTTACCTCAAGGGGGTTATCCCCTTGACCATATAGCACACGTTGGAGGTATCGCTTCCAACGTCCGAATCGCTCCCCGCATAGTATTGTTCATTTTCACCGAGGGAGATGAGGGTATTCCACACTACAAAGCTGAATCAAAGTTAAAAACTCTAGATAAATAAACATCATCTAGGGTAGACTTGATAGCATGAAGGGCTTTTGCATTAGCCTCAAAATTCTTACCATTTGAACAATATGAATCATTAGATATGGCAAGATAAACATGAATGCCTAAGGCTTTGAGGTACAATGACATCTTAACCTTCCAAATGTTTGATGTTAAGGATGGTCAAAGGTGGGTGGTGACATGAAGTCCATGGTGTGTGTACAAAATTTGTGATTAGCCTAAAAATAAGTGATCTTTTACTCTAGGTTGTTAGACCAAATCAGAGTACCAAGCTCTGATACCAATTGTAAATCACCTAGAAGGGGGTGAATAGGTGATGGCTAATCTAATGTCACTTAATGATGAATGATGCAAAAATGCGGAAGCTAAAAACATTATGACCTAATTAAAACTTTTACACTAAACACTATATTAACACAAGAGTGTTGCCGAATTCCCCTGTAAGGGCTCTGGACAAACTCCTCTAGATTCCCCTTGAATGGGTTGAGGTACCGGTTGGCTCTCTTGGTTGAATTCAAGTGTTAGCAACAATCCCACGCAAGTATATATATCATTATGCACACAACCTATATCAAGCATATAAATGTAAAGATAATTGAGCTATGCAAGATATAAATGAGACAAAGAGAGAGAGAGAGTGAGCAATCGCAAACACAAGGGTATGTTTCGAGGTTCCGAGCACACTTGCTCTACATCCCCGCCTTCGACACACGAAGGATTTCCACTATGCAAGATCCCAATGGATCTCTCCTCGGTGGCGCACACACCTACAAGCCCTCGTACTCTCTAGTCCCCGTACACACCGCAAGCCCACCGGCTCGCCGAGGCCACACCTCAAACATCCGAGTCCGCACCCGAACTCAAAACAACGACGAGCACAATTGCCCGTCTCCTCAAAGAACAAAGATGAAATCTTTGGTGATCACAACACTTTGATCACCTAAAGTACTCTCACTACAGCACACCTATAGGATGTATAATCAATGGTTGCTCAAGTGTGGGTGAGAAAAGCAAGGATTGAAACTTTGGTGAAAAACTCAAGAAATCTCTTTTAACACTCTTTACAAAAACTTCCCTTTAGATAGGAAATATTTGCTCACTATTTTGTGGAGAAAAACCCTTTAAAGGTCTGGGAAAAACTGGCTCAAAGCTCTCCTAAAATCTTTAACAAAACAATGACAGACCCCCAATTTATAGGCCAGAAAAATATAGCCGTTGGGATCTGTCAGTACTGCCGGTCGACCGCCAACGGTCGGATTTCTGACCGTTGGAGCCACGGTCGACCGGTGCGGTCGACCGAACTTTCCAGAGAGCACTGCTCTCTGGAGCGGTCGACCGGCACGGTCGACCGACCACCAGTACACACAGGCGTGCACGTTTGTGCACGTCGGTCGACCGGCCCGGTCGACCGACTTCAGGGTTAGTCGACTAGTTTAAGTCGACTAGTCGACTTGGCTGAAGCCTGAAACAGTTTTTTCTGGGATAAAAAGTTTTTGTCTTTTTGGCTCTTATAAAATCTCATAAAATACATAAAAATCTACAAAATAGTTTAACCAATATACTTTGATATAAAAACATGCTTGCACAAAATCAAGGCATGTTATAAAGATTGGACTATTTTTGTAACTTGGAAATATTTGGCCCATGATAAAAACTGTATTTTTCTAAAACAATATTTTTCGAAACATGTTTCTCCAAATCTTCATCAATACAAAAACAAGATATACTTTTAAGGCATAGTGTGTAATGGATATGATCCACTACACAATCATAATGAAATATCTATGTTTTTGTCATAAAGCCTCTAAACTTGGTTTTGGTTAAAAGATAAGTATATGAGAAATACCAAAACCAAACTTATATTTTTTCAATGAAAAATCTTTCTAAACTAAAAAATCTTTTATGAAAAGACAATAAAATCAAGAGTGTGTGTGTGACATGTACTTGAGCAATCCACCAACTATCTATCCTTTACATTTTATCTAAAACAAAAAACAAAATCTTATACCTAGACACAAGTCTTGATCTTGAAGCCTTCCCTTGAAGTCTTCTCATCTTCTTGACTTGGTCCAAGCTTGATCCAAAAGCTCCTTGGATCACACCGTGCTAGTTCCAAATCTTGACATTTTATCCTTTGTTGAGCTATGCACCTACTAAGATCTTGATAATGAATCTGTCACTAATTAAAACACAAGATCATTAGTAAACATAACTTCATGAGTTGATCATCATCAAAACTAGGGTGATAGGCCTTTGGGCCAACATGTGGTTGTGGAAAACCACCAGTGTTATAACCTTCCATTCTTTGTGATATCCTCTAGTGAGGGGTGATTGTGTTGATATCCCTCTAGTGAGAATGTGATTGTGAAAGTGGTGATTGAGTATCCTCTAGTGAGAGGTTGATTGTTGTTGGGCTAAGTGCCTATCCCTCAATTGTGAGGTTGATCTTGTTTGGCTTTGTGCCTTACCTCAAGTGTAGAGGTTGTATATGTTGAGAAGGAGTTGTGTACTCCCAAGTTGTATTTGCCTAAATCCTTAGTGGAGGTTCCCTATGTGGGAAGTCCTGTGTGGACGATTTAGTGAAATCCTTTTGTGTGAAGGCCGGGACTAGAACTGTGTGCTTGAACCTCAAAACTATCTTTGTATTTGCGTTTGATCACTTTCTCTCTCTAACTCTCTCTTACCTTGTATTGATTCATATTGTTCATTCTCATATATGCTTGGGTTTGTTTGTGTGCCATACTTGTGTTGAACCAAGAGAGCTTTATATAGCACGCCAACTTTTATTTAGAGAGAATTTAGAGGAGATAGTCTAGAGCCCTTCACGGGAATTCGGCTACACTCTTTGGTTACACTAAGTGTGTTACAATTGTTTTTTAATTCCGCATCATTTGTCATTAGATTACCTTACACCTATTCACCCCCCTCTAGGTATACTTTCAATTGGTATCCGAGCCTACGCTCCTGATATTAGGTTTAACCACCTAGGAGTGAGATCTTAGTTTTGCTAATCTAGATTTGCATTTGCACACATATAGTTTGCACTCATGGATAGCCCTCCCATGTTTGATATCTCAAAAATTGATATAGAAGGTCATGATGAGTTGGCATTTAAAAGGCATAGGTTTAAAGTTTACCTTGCCATTACCAAGAAATCCTACCTTAGTAATAGAAGCATTTAGATGCCAATTCACTAGCCCTAGAGGCACTTAGAAATCACTTAGTAAAGAATATTTAAACATGATTTCTCATTGTGATTTCACCTTTACAATGTGGAAAATCTTGACCTCTCCAAAGCTTCAATTGCCAATCCAAGTGGAGAAGAAATCTAGTGGAGAAGAGTCCGACCAACGTTGCTTCATGCTTTAAGGGAATGACTCCCTTGAGGTACATTCGGATACTCAACTAGATAGTGCTAGTTCTTCTTGTGATGAATATATTGATGCGATGCTTTAAATGAAGAACTTTTTCATTGTTTATAAAAATTGTTAGAAAATATAAAGCTTTGAAAAGAAAAGCTCTGAACTTAATAAAGAAAATGAGGATTTGGTTTCAAAACTTGATGTGCATTTGCAAGAGAAGGTTGAGATTTCAAATGAACGCGACTCATTGAAATCCCACTTGAACTTGCACTTAATGAAACAAAATTTTGAAAAATAAAAATGATTGCAATGATGTTTTGAAGAAAATGAGATCTGTCTTCAAAACTTGATTTTACTTTAAAAGAAAATGAATTTTGAAAAACAAAATTGCTTCTATTTCAAAAGAATTGATTTGGTTTCAAAGAAAAATATCTCTTTGAAAATGATTTAGACACACAAGTTTGTCATGCTTTACCACCCGGTATTATCTATTGCATGCACCTCTTCTACTATTATGAAAATGATATAATGTTTTAAAGAAGAGTGTTGATTGTTTTGGGCTCCACTTTGAGCCAATATCCATGAACCACACACGTTGGAATCTATGGTTTTGAAAGAAATAAGTTTCACCTATGCATGCCCACCATACATGGCATACACATGCTCATCATGTTCATACACATAACACTATGTATGCTCATGTGTACACATTGTGGACGTAAGGGCCACGTGAGAGTGATGGTACCTTGAGGTGGATGCGTTCCGAGCTTAAAGATAAAAATTTTGGATGCATCACTTTCAAGGGAGTTTGGTGGAATACCACCTTGGTTTGGAGACCTAGAGATGTGCCCTTATGGTTTTGCTAACGATCTCTAACTCCTATTTTGTTACATGCTTTCATGTTGATTTTTAGCATATTTTGATTATTATGTTAAATGCCATGATAATTAAATTTGTGACATACATGTATAGTATTTGAGATACACCCATGTTCAATATGGATTATTATTTTTGTGTTCTCACTTTAGTTTAGCTATCGTGTATATCATAACTCTAAACATGTGCATTCATATAATGATCATATTAGTTTATGTTTTGTTTCTATGCTTCATGATTTGATTACATGTTTAGATGTAGTTTTTCATTAAAACTTGTGTATATACTTGTACAACTAGTGAGCCACAAACTGATTATTATATGTTTGTGCTTGATTGCTCATTTGTACCCATTAGATGTACTAGTATAGCCTAATTTTGATGATTCATGCATTTCAAACTTGTATTCCTTTTGTACATGTTTTTCATATGTTTACCATTCATGTATATGTTAATTTAGCCAAAACTATAGAATATACATGTAAAACCTTGAGTCATTTGCCTTTCATACAAAATCTCTTTATAGACTCAAATTGTGTTTGTATATGTATGTATATCTTTAGTTTTAACAAATTATACATATATCTTGAAGGATTCTTAATTTTGATGATTTTCATGTTTTTTGTAAGGAATTTCATATTTGAGCTTAATTGCCTATTTCTATGACTATGTCTTCACATAATACTTGTACACTTACATCATTATTGTTTTCTCATGACATTGTTTTCATGAGTCTCATATTTGCTTTATATTCATTGAGTGTTAATGATTGTGTGATTTTTTAAATTTTCATGGATATATTCTTGGTTTATTCCTTACTTGAAGGATTTCGTACTAGTTTTCAAGTTTTTCATAAAACTAGTTCGTATTCCTCATTTTAGTAGAGTTTTCTAATATGCTAAACTTATTTTCCAATTACTTTTGAAAACCCCTACTCATCTATGGTGTGGTTGGATGGGCGACCATGCTTGTATGCTCAAATTGAAAATCATTTTAACATGTGCATGAATAGGGTGGTCTTTAGGAGTTATACACTTGATCCTTATTGTGTTTTTAATTGGTATCAAAATTGACATCTATTTTGTAAACTCATATTTGTTTCTATATATGTATGCTTCAACTTCAAACAATATCAATTTAGATTGGTATTTACATTTCATACATATATATGTGTTTGATTGTGCTTACTATATCTTTATATCTTTGAGCACAAATTTGGTTATGCTAAACTTAATTTAGTCCTTATTGACAATTATTTTTCAATTGGTATCTTATACAAGCTTATGCATCTTTTTCATTAGTTTTCATAAAGGGGGAGAAATTCATGTTTTACCTTTCAATCGGTTTTGTTTACAATTGGTATCTTACTCCCACTCTTTATGTTGAAAAATGGTAGTTGTTAATTGATATCTTAGTTTTCAATTAGTTTCCTATGCTCCTAATGAAAAGTTATTTTCAATTGGTATATATTTCATTTTCAATATTGGTATCAAGAATATTAAATTGATATTATTCTCTATTGGTATCTCTATTGCAAAATGATTTTAGTGTTTAACCAAAAAGATTGGTTTATGTTTTTTTAATTGGTACAAAAGTGTAAAATATTTTCAATTGGTACTAAATTTTACAATTGGTATCAAGACTTCCTATATATTTATATCTTTAAATTGGTATCAAATTTTTGTTGGTTTCTTCAAAATTTGTTTATTTTCAATTGGTATTATAAATTGGTATCATGATGTTTTAATGTATACCTTCATATTAAATTGATATATTTTTTAATTGATATCATAATGTTTTGATTTGTATTGTTTATATGCAAGGGAAGCTTAACATCTTCTCTATATATATGATTCATGTTGAGTGTATGTCATATTGAAGTGATTGACCTTTCTTTGGTATGTAGTACACGTGTGTAGTAGGAGCTTCACATTTCCTTTTATACATTGTATATTATGCTTTATGCGGTTAGGGTTTAGTCATCTCTTTTCACATAAATACATGTGCAGGGGGAGTTAACTTCATGTCTTTCCTCTTCATGAATGTATATAGCATATATACCTTTATTGTTTGAATTATGAAAAAAGGGAGAAAAATATTATTTATGCCCTTTATTGTTTGTACCCCTTTGTGTTGATGAATTGACAAAAGGGGGAGAGATATTTTGGAGTTTGATATATGCATGTTTACTTCATGTTTAAATATGCATGTTTGTTTAAATTTGTTATCTCTTACCATTCGTATCAAGAGCATCTTTTGTTAGTATTAAGAGATTTTGTTTGTAGGAACTATATTCAAGCAACACAAATACTTGAGGGGGGTGAATAGTATTTTATAATTTTTTAAATAAAACTACTTGCAAGAAATAAAAATTCATAAGATAAAACTAAGAAAAATGCAAATGCAAAGACAAGAGAGTTATCCTGGTTCGGTCCTTGTGACCTACGTCCAGTCCCCAAGAAATCCGCTTGAGATTTTTTCTTTCCTGATTTGGATACACCCAAAATCAATACCTTGTACACCACTTGACAAAACACCCTTTGTCAAATGTGTATAACTCCTCTGATAACAAGAAGATTGTACAACTTCTCTTCTACACTAAGAAGTCGCTCTTGTACAATGCTCCTCTTTGAATGATTACATTGAGCCTATAAGCCTTGAGTCTGGTATGTATTGTGGACAAGGTCTTTTATAGGTGGACTTTCAGAAATTTTCACAATAGAGTAGGAATTGGTGAAGAACAAAAGTGGAAGCAATTTTCAGAAAAACAAAATTTGAACAGAATTTTTGGGTAGAAAACTTGAGTTTTGAATTGGTGATTGATCCTACGACAACATCCCTATTTATTGCTGAAATCTATAGTCAGTTAGGAAAGTTATCAATTCAAATTTGAAATTTAAAACGTTGGATAAAACACCAGAAATCACTAACTATACAACAGTCAGAAACTGCTATAGTCGACTAAGGTATGGAGCTTAGTCGACTATAAGAACAAAATTTCAAAATTTAGTCAACTAATATAGGAGACAAGTCGACTATACTTAGACTGATACGGATAACGAGTTTTTGAAAACTGTTTTTAGACGACTATAAGAACAATGTTAGTCGACTATGTCAGGGGTTAGTCGACTATACTTTAGGGGAAGTTGACTAATTCTAATGACAGACAATAAACAGAGAGTTGGGATATTTTTTTGGAAGAACTTAGTCACTTGGGAAATTGTCAAGTTGACTAGGGGATAGGTTAGTCGACTATAGGTTTGGTCAAGTCGACTATATAAGTATTGTGTGTATATTCAAGGCTTTTAACAATAATACTAAAAAATACATAAATACTCAAAGTCTTCATTTGAGGTTGGGCAATCAGAACTCTGTATAAGTGCTTGAGATAGAGCTCCAAATGCATTTGTATCACTTTGTTATTCATCATCAAAATCTTTCAATCTTGTAAGCTTCAACATTCTCCCCTTTTTTGATGATGACAACCTGTGTTTATGAAAACTCTCCCTGCAGTAAACAGGTTATAACAAATAGATATGTAACAAGTCAAGTGTTCTTGTTCTTTCCTGCATAAAGTACAAATATATTTCCATATAAGAAGTATTCCCTGTATTGCCATATCACAACATTGCCAAATATGTATCATATATCCATTATCACAGCACACATATATCAACACAGAATTTTTCTTAGCAACACAGAACCCCCCCCTGTTATTAATAAAAAGAGAATAGCATAGATCATTATTTTCAGAATAAAACAGAAAATGTCAAGTACAATATAAAAATAAAAAAATAAGATACGTAGCAAAGCCAACTCCATAAGCATCAAATGTCGGATCCAGGAGGAGGAGGTGGTAGAAATGGGTCTTGAGGATATCCAGAATTTCTTTTTGAGTGGATGCAAACGAGTCCTTCAGTTGCTTACTCATAAAATGGTCCATCAGTAAAGATTGATTTAAGAGTAATGCATTCTGAGAGTCCTGAATGAATTGTTGTTTGGCATGTAGAGATTCTATTTCAACAGAAAGAGAGTTATAGAAAGCATTGGGATATGGAGGAGGTGGTTTGGATGAAGGGGTTCAGTGAAAGGTGGTTGAGTAGAGGAAGAAGGAGCTTGAGTTGAACTTTGAGGAGGAGGAGAGGGTGGATGTTGAGGTTGTGGTGGAGGGTGAGAAAAATCGTGAAGTTTCATACGATGAAGTACGGCACGATCAAAAGGCTCGAAAACCTTAACAACACTTGTTTTGGAAGCAAGATCTATGTGAAATTTTTGAAACACATGTGATAAAAAGGCTCCATATGGTAGGAAGGAGGTATGATCCTTAACAAGAGTATCAAAGATTATTTTTGCCCAATTGACTTCTAGTCCAGCCATGATGGCATAGACACAAGTGGATAAATCACGGGAATAATAGTTATAACTCCCGATTTTAGGGCAAATGTTATAGGTAAGGGATACGACCAATAAGACGGGGAATGGGTTTCAATTTATTGTTAGACCTAGGTAATCCTTGACCTGAAAGAAATATATTTGATAAGACCTCCGCATCATCCATATTAATGTCATTAATAGAGAGGCCGTGATAAGGAATTGAAAAAATACGACCTAAGGATTTAGGGGATAACTTGATATTGATACCTTTAACCATAGAATATATATGAACATCATCCTCATTGTCTTCATAGGTTAAGTTGGTATAAAACAAGTGAATTAAGAAAGGAGAATAGCCTTGTCTAGAATCAGTAGAGAACATATGATAAAGGCCATAATTTTATAAATATGAGACAATATCATAGTCATTAAAGTCCTCATATTTAACAAACCTACCAGGTAAAATTTCTAATGAAGAAATTCTAAGTAAATCATCTTCTAGGGCAGGATTTTTCAGAAATGCCCTAAAATTAGCTTGAGATGAGGAAGAAGATGGTGTAAATTTGGTTTTCTTAGACCTAGACATGATTAGAACTCAAATTAAAGGAAGATAAATCAAGAATTGACAGGATAAGGCAGAGATTGGAACAAGGTTACCAAGAAATTGAAGGAGGAAGGAGATGGGTTCACTGCTACTGTCATCCCTGTGTCGACTGGGGGCTGGGGAGAGGAACCGGGTGAAAACTAGGTTTTGATGAGGGTAAAGGGTAGAAAGAAAGGTAAATACCAAACCAATGGTTAGGATCAAAAATAGAGTTAGATCGGATCAAGATTTAATGATATGGGTCGGGTTTTGAAAGTTAAAAACCAATAACAGAACACAGTTTTTCACAGGTTAGTCAACTTAGGGTTTGTGACTAGTCGACTAATTCAGATACTAATCGACTAGTTCTTCAATATAGTCGAATAACTATTAATAACTCAAAAAAATCATGTTTCTGTTAGATGCAATTAGTCGACTGGGTCACTGTTTAATTCGACTAGGTGTTTAATAAGTCGACTAATAGGCCTTGACAAGTTGACTAATAGTTGAAAAAAATGCCTTAAAACAATTCTGAAAAATATTCAAAGATTAGAAATATTGCAAATACCCAAATCTCTTCGAAATCTCATAAAAATATCTTCTTTAAGAGGTTTTGTAAAAATATCTGCAATTTGATTATCAGTTGATATAAAATTTAGAGAAATATCACCTTTTAAAGCATGATCACGTAAAAAATGATGTCTAATATCAATATGCTTAGTACTGAATGATGAACTAGATTTTTAGATAAGTTAATAGTACTGGTATTATCACACATAATAGGTGAGTTTGTGATAGACATGCAATAATCAAATAAGGTTTGTTTCATCTATAAAATTTGAGCACATGCATACTAGCAGCGATATATTCTGTTTCGGTTGTTGATAATGATATAGAATTTTGCTTTTTACTGAACCATGATACTAGTGAATGTCTCAAAAAGTGACAAATACCACTAATACTCTTCCGATCAGATTTACGTCCAGCAAAATCAACATCACTATATGATAGTAAATCAATGTGCTTAATTTTGGATAAAATAAGCCATAATTGATTGTGTTATTAATATATCGAAGAATCCTTTTCACTGCTTTAAGATGTGATTCCTTCGGATTTGATTGATATTTAGCACATAAGCAAACACTGAACATAATATCAGGTCTACTTGAGGTAATGCATAGTAAAGAACCAATCATACCTCGATATAGTTTCTGATCAACATTCTTACCATTTTCATCTTTGTCTAGGAATGTAGTAGTACTCATGGGAGTATTCTTATGACCAGAATTTTTCATACCAAATCTTTTCAAAAGTTCTTTTGTATACTTGAACTGGGAAATGAAGATTCCATCATTTTTTTGCTTTATTTGCAGACCGAGAAAGTAAGTAAGTTCGCCCATGTGGCTCATCTCAAATTCACTCTGCATAGTCTTTAAAAAATTCTTGATAAAGATTATCATTAGTAGATCCAAATAAAATATCATCAAATATATTTGAATAATTAAGATATCTTTATTAACATGTTTAGTAAAGAGAGTTGTATCTGCTCTTCCCATCTTAAAATCAGAATTTAAAGAAAACTTTTTAATCTATCATACCAAGCACGGGGTGCTTGTTTTAACCATATAAAGCTTTCTTAAGTTTAAAACATGGTTTGAAAATTTTTCATGTTCAAAACCTGGAGGTTGTTCAACATAAACAGTTTCCTTAATAAAACCATTTAAAAAGATATTTTTACATCCATTTAATAAAGTTTGAAATTCATAAAGCAAGAAAAAGCAAGTAAAATATGAATTGATTCAAGCCTACCTACTGGTGCATAAGTTTCATCAAAATCGATACCTTCTTCTTGATTGTATTCTTGTGTTACTAACCTTACTTTATTCTTAATAACTTGACCTGATTCATCAAGTTTGTTCTTAAGACCCATCTGGTACTGATGACTGGATGATCAGTAAGACGTTGTACAAGATCCCAAATATCATTTCTGACATTGATTCAACTCTTCTTGCATTACAATTGTCCAAAAATCATCTGCACATGCTTCTTTGATATTCTTCGGTTCAATGAGTGATATGAAAATAATTTGTGTCATGTAGTTTAACTTGGATCTCGTCTGAACGCCTTGATTTATACCTTCAATAACCAAATCATGTGGATGATTCCTTACTTCAACATATGCTTTAAGTAACTCGGTAGGAGTCCCATCAACATTAGAAATGTAAGTATCATCAGAAGATATAACAGTATTATCAATAGAAGTATCTATGATACTATCATCATCATGTGAAGAAGTATTAGAAATAAGTTTAGTCAAAGATTCATCAAATTTAACATGTAAATGTTCTTCAATAGTAAATATTTTCTTATTAAATATTCTATATACTTTACTTTGAGTAGAATATCCAACAAAAATACCTTCATGGATCTAGCATCAAATTTATCTAAAGCATCTCTTGTATTTAAGATAAAACATTTACATCCAAAAATCTTGAAATAAGAAACTTTTAGAATTCTGTTATAAAATAATTCATAAGATGTTTTATTTTAAAATAGGTCGAATAAGCACACGATTTAAAACATAACATGCAGTAGCAACAGCTTCAGCCCAAAAATATTTTGTTAAATGACTGTCCATAAGCATAGCTCTAGCACATTCTTGCAAAGTCCTATTCCTTCTCTCCACAACACCATTTTGAGGATATGCTCTAGGAAATGCAAAGTTATGTGTAATACCATACTTATCACAGAAATTTGTAAAGATTCATTTTCAAATTCTCCTCCATGATCACTTCAAATAGTGACTGTTTAGAGACTTTTGATTTTGAATTCTTTTACAAAAACTTGAAAACTCATTAAAAGTGTTGGAACTTACTTTTGATGATATTTTGTGAAGCCATATCATATGGAGCTCTATCTCAAACCTATTCAAGAGTTCTACATGATCAAGACTTCCCAAAGAGAGTTGATAATGATGTGTATTGTAATTGTTGATAGCATGTTTAAAAGCCTTGAACACACACACACACACACATCATAGCCTATTAATTGACTTATACTCTTTTATAGTCGACTTATACATGGTATAATCGACTTATATATTTCTCTAGTCAACTAGCTTTTGTGTCCTGAAAGATCCCAACTCTCTGTTTGTCACTATTAGTCGACTTAACAGTATATATAGTCGACTAATAGACTTGTATAGTCGACTTATAATTCCCTCTGGTCGACTAGTTTCAGTTTCCAGAAACTTGTCTTTTGATTTCAACTTGACCTAGTCGACTTGGTCCTAATACTAGTCAAATAACCCAGTGAAATTTGCCTACCCTAGTCGACTAACCCATATCTTAAGTCGACTAATGGCAGTTTCTGACTGTTGGACAGTTTCTGTTTTCTGGTGTTTCCTTCAACGTTTTTTAATGTTTAAATATTCAAAATAGACATGATAACTACCCTAACTAACCATAGAGTTCAGCTATATATAGGGTTGTTATCTTAGGTTAAAGACATCAATTAAAAATCAATAGTTTTCTGACCAAAAATCTTGCCAATATTCTGGTTCTTTGAAAACTGTTCCCACTTTCTATTTCTTCACCAAATTCCTACTCCAAAGTGAAGATTCCTAAAAGTCAACCTATAATACCCTTGTCCACGATCACATACTGATTCAAGGCTTATAGGAAAGTTTGTAATCACTCAAAGGAAGCATTATACAAGAGCGTCTTCTTAGTGTAAGAGAGTTTGTAAAGGTGTTGTGGTCTTCTTGGTTGTAAGAAGAGTTGTATACATTTGGCAAAGGGATTTGTCAAGTGGGATACAAGGTGTTGATTTTGGGTGTACAAAGTCAAAGGATAAGGAAAATCTCAAGCGGGTGGCTTGAGGACTGGATGTAGGTCACGAAGACCGAACCAAGATAAATCACTTGTGTTTGCATTTGTTATCTTTTCTCTGATTTAATTTCCTTTATTGCAAGTAATTTATTTCTTTAACGCTAATATGTTTATTTGAGTGTTGACGTGTATAGTAGATCCAACAATTGGCATCATCTCGGGACAACAATTGGTATCAAAGAGGGTTCAACAATTGGTTTCCCCACCTGGCCCGGCATATAAGCCCTGCATACCCAGTCAACAACATACAAGGATGGCAACGGAGTTCTCTTCATCACAATTCAAAGAAGGACATTCTACACAATGTCCATCGCTATTTGACGGATTCAACTACAACTATTGGAAGTGTAGAATGAGGATCTACTTGCAATCGCTCAACTACGAACTTTGGAACATTGTAGAAGCACCGTACACCAAACCGACAACTAACTACAACGCTTGGAGTGATGATCAAAATAATGAAAAACACCTAGAGGGGGGGTGAATAGGTGTAAGTGCTAATCTAGGAACTAAATGCGCTAAATGCGGAAGCTAATGCAAATTTTGCAAACACACTTAGTACAATCAACAAGTGTAGCCGAATTCCCCGTGAAGGGCTCTGGACTAACTCCTCTTGATTCTCCTTGAATGGGTTGAGGTGCTATGTGAAGCTCTTGTTGATTAAGTACAAGTGAGGCACACACAAACAACCAAGCATATAAGGATGAATAGCAATATGAATTATGCAAGGCACAACAAGCAATATATGATATGAATGAAGTATGATGCTTTGCACAAATAAATGAGAGAGAGAGTTGAGAGATATTGGATCAAACGCAAACACACGGATATGTTTCAAGGTTCGAGCACCTTGCTCTACATCCCCGCCTACACCACCGTGTAGGATTTCCAATCCACTATAACGTCCACCGAGGACTCCCACCGAGGGAACCTTCACCGAGAAATTTTTACACCAAGGGAGTACCGAAACTCCAATGTCAAACAACCACCTCACAACCGAGGGGTAGGCCGTAGCCAATACAACAACCAATCACCTCTACCGAAGAGGGATATACAAACCAACTCCACCTCTCACTAGAGGGAGCAAACCAATCAACCCAATTACACAACCTCAACCTCTACCAAAGAGGGAGCAACCAAGAAATCAAGGGTTTACAATAGGTGGTCTCTTCACCACAAACCTCTTTCCTTTTTCTTTTTCCACAAAACAAGATCCTAAATAGATTAGGATAGAAGATATAGCTCAAGTGTGAAAATCAAGGTGTTTTTGGAAACAAGCACAAAGAAAATACTTGAGAAAACTCTTGTAAAAGATAGAGAATGAAAACAATACAAATATCAAATTCCTATTTTCTTTGATTTTCCAAAAACTCAAAACAAGAGAGATGAAATCTTTTTGGCTCAAAAACTCTTTTGAAAACTAGTTTAAACACTAAACAAACTCTGAAAATTTCTTGTCAAAAGTCTTGTCAAAGCAGCCCAAGAGATGGGTATATATAGGCCAAACCAGAAACTAGCCGTTAGGCTGATGTGGCAGCCTGACAGGCTGACGGTCGACCGGCCCGGTCGACCGCCAACGGTCAGAAATGTGACCGTTGGGCAACCACGGCCGACCGGCCCGGTCGACCCAAACAAACAGAGAGCACTGCTCTCAGCCCGGTCGACCCGGACGGTCGACCGTCCCAGTGTCTCCAAACGTGCACAGATTGTGCACGTCGGTCGACCGGCCCGATCGACCGACTTCAGCCAAGTCGACTAGGTCAGTTGACTTAGTCGACTGATTGAAGCCTAGAACAGAAATCTGGGTCAGAAAACCAGTTTTAAAATATTTTGAAAAATCTTTTAACACTTCTAAAAATCCACAAAACTTGTTTTAAACATTTTGTATTGAAACACAAATATGTGATAAAAATTTCAAGACATATATCAATCATATCAATTCATTTTTGAGTCTTGCAAATTTTATCAAAAACAAAACTTGTATTTTTATCAAACTTGATTTTCAATACATGAATAGGGAAGTCAAAATAAGTTTGTATAAGTCATTTAAGCATGTATGTATAACTAGAATACATCTATTATATATATAAACCATGTAAACTTGTTTTGATCAATCTATTCATGAAAACCAATTCCAAACATAAAAACGTGTGTGTTGTGCACTTGAGCATATCAACTATACTAAGCTTTACAAATGGATCTAAACACACTATCTAAACTATGGATACCTAAGTCTTCTTGATGATCTTCATCTTCAAGTTGACTTGCTCCAAAACTCCATCCATGGGCTAGGCAATGTGTGATCTTGAAGCTTTGGCCCTGGAATCACTATGAAAAGCTTCTAAACTCCTAGTTGAAGCTAATCACCAACTAATATCTTGGTTAATGATCTGAAACTTAAACAACACAAGATTATTAGTAAACATAACTACATGAGTTAATCATCATCAAAACTAGGGTGGAAGGCCTTTGGGCCAACAATCTCCCCTTTTTTTGATGATGACAAAACTCATGGAGTTATATATGCATGGATTAAAGTTAAGCTTCAAAGAAGCTCCCCCTTAACTCATGCATAAACAAATAAAAATATATGACAATGAAGCTCATAAATATGTATGCAAATGTATGGAGATAAAATATATCAAATTCTTCAAATTCTTTTTCTCCTATTTGCAAAACAAAACATATATGCATATCTATTGTTTATTTGTTAAGCATGAGAAAACTAAACACAAGTATGCATATAAACATGTATGCATCAACATGCATAAAACATATTCTAGAAGCTCTAGATACAATTAAATTAATAAAACATTAACAAAACACTAGATGCTCTAGATACCAATAAAAACTTAATATATGCAAAAGCATAAGTATGCATATATCAAACTCAAAACTCAAAATCTTTCTCCCCCTTTTTGTCAATCATCAACAAAGGGGTAAACAATCAACAAAAAAAAAAAATGAGGGGTAAAAATCTTTCTCCCCCTTTTGTCAATCAAAACAATAAAACAATATTCTCCCCCTTTTTGTCTAAAAAAAAACAAGGTCAATAAGGGGTGACTATAAACAACATGATATCAATAGATAAATATGTCAATGAAGCATCTTGATATCAATTGAAAATAAACAACGATCAATATATGTTATATGCTATATACATTCATGAAGAGGAAGACGCTAAGTTAGCTTCCTTACACATATGCATTACATGAAAGAGGGATGTTAAGCCCTAATTCACATAACACACATTATGTAATGCATAAGAGGAGATGTGAAGCTCCCCTACACACGTGTACCACATAAAGAAGAGATGTTAAGCTCTCAATACAAGATACACTCATCATGAATCTATATGTAGAAGAGATGTTAAGCTCTCCTTGCATATAGTCAATACAAATCAAAGCTTTTGAATATTTTTCTCTAAACAAAATTTTTAGCTACCAATTTAAAACACAAAACATCTTGATATCAAAAGATAGTAATTTTCTTTTTAAGTCATATAAGCAATTGAAATGACTATTTTTCATCATAAAGTAAGGGAGTGGAAATACAAATACCAATTGAAATATGAAAATCGAATTTTCTCCCCCTTTATGAAATACAAAAAAAATTATGCGTAGGCTTGTAATAAGATACCAATTGAAAACTAAATCAATTGAATAAAGTTGAAGCTCAAGCTCTGGCATAAACAAAATTTGTGCATAAGATATAGAAATATAATAGCACAAATAAAACAAGTATATGTGTATGAAATAGAATGAGTACTCACCAATCACCAATAGATGATACCAATTGAAAATATACATACACAATAAACATATGAGTATACAAAAGAATCAAGATTGATACCATTGAAAGAGTTCAATGATACCAATTGACATAACAATAAAAGCATGGTATAACTCATATAACTAATCCTCCCATCTCATGCACAAGTTTAAAAATGATTTTCAATATAAACATACAAGGCATGGACTCCCATCCAACCTCCCGTGGATGGTAGGGGTTTACAAAAATAGATTTGAAAATAGGCTTAGTTTGAAAAACTCTACCAAAATGAAGAATACCGTAACTAGTTATAATAGAAGTTTTGTTAACTAGTACGAAATCCTTCAAGCAAGGAATAAAACAAAACAGTTTTCATGAAATAAGAAATACACATGAAAATCAACACTCTAATCCAATTAAGCATAATTTGACTCATGAAAACAAAACATGAGCAAGCAATAAAGGTGAGTGTACAAATACAGTGTGAATATCATAATCATGAAATTTTCATTAAGCTCAATTATTCCTTTAAATATGAAAACATGAAAACATGAAAATATGAAAATCATCTAAACTATTTAATCTTCAAGGCATATGTATGTCCTATACAAAATAAAATATACATACATATCCAAACACAACGAGTCCACAAAATATATGCATTAAGGCACGTGGCTCAAAAGGATAAACATGTATATCTAATAGTTTGGACAAGATAGACATATACATGAAGTTAAACAATTAAACACAAAATCAAGAAAATCTTCACCAAAATAAATTTCATTTCAAGGTATATGTATGAATTGTCAACATAATAAGTATACATACATATCCCTAAACACAATTGAGTCCATATATAGATTTGCATGAAAGGCAAATGACTGAAGGGGTATACATGTATATCTTAGAGTTTGGCAATACAAACATACACATGAAGTGAAACACACAATCATAAAACAAACCCAAAAATATGAATACAAGTCTAAAATGTATGAATCATCAAAACTAGACTATACTAGCACATCTAATGGGTTCAAATAAGCAATCAAGCCCAAACATATATAGATTTATTTGTGGCCCACTATATGCACAAGTATAAACCTAGTCTTAATGAAAACTAACATCTAAACAAGTAATCTTAACATGGAGCATCAAAACACAATATAAAAATCATCATGATAAAATTCAACATGATAAACAAAACATGATTATTATGAATATCTACATGTTATTAGAAATATGATATACGCAATATCAACCAAATAGTGAGAACATAAAAGAATTTATCCATATTAAACATGGGTGTCTCAAATGACTAACATGTATATCACAAGTCTAATAAGCATGGCATTTTCATACTAATCTACAAACAATAAAACATGCTATATATGATAAACATGGAAAGCATGTAAATAAAACGGGAGTAAAGGATTGTTACCAAAACCGAAGAAGCAACTCTCCTTGTCCCCAAACGTGATGGTCCTCTCCACCAAATCTTCCCTTGAAAGTGATGCATCCAAATGATTTCCTTTAAGCTCGGAACGCATCCACTCCAAGGTGTCATCACTCTCACGTCATGTGAGAGCCCACACCTACATCAAAAATAATAGGAGGGGTGGTCTTTGGTACCCATACTCTTTTGGGTCCATGGGGGTTAGTACCTTCTCTAACCCAAACAAAATTCTTTGCTAAATTTGAAACATGTAATCTATCATAACAAAATTTAGCAAGGTGGCCCTTACGTCCACAATGTGTACAAGTGTACACATGAGCATACATGTGAGGAGTGTGTCCGTGAGAAGCATGTGTATGCTGTGGAGGGTGTGCATGAAAAGATGGAACTTGTTTCTTTCGAAACAAAGTTTCCAAACGTGTATGCCCAACAACACATTGGCTCAAAGTGGAGCCCAAACAATCTACACTCTTCTTAAGCATGGATATATCATTGTTGATCAAAGAAGAAGTGTGGCATACAATAGGTGAAGTGTGTGATACTACCCTAGCATGGCAAACATGTGCATCAATCTTATTTTGCAAAACATCATTTTTCTTTAAACAAACATTTAAATCATTTGAAATTGAAATAATTTGTTTTTCAAAGCAACATTCTCTTTTAAAACAAAATCAATTTTTGAAGACAAATTTTCATTTTTCTTCAAAACAACATGGCAATCATTTTTAGATTTTAAAAATTCATTTTCTTTAAGTGCAAGTTCTAATTGAGATCTCAATGAATCCCTTTCATTAGAAATCTCCATCTTCTCTTGCAAAACTATATTAAGTCTAGAAAACAAGTCTTTATTATCATTGTTAAGGCCTAGACTTTTCTTTTCAAAATTTTATACTTTTCAATCAATTTTTCACAAACAATAGATAGTTCTTCATTTAAGGCATGGGCATCATAATCATCACATGAAGAACTAGAATCAAAACTATCTAGTTGAGTTTCTGAGTGTACCTCAAAGGAGTCATTCCCTTGGACCGTATAGCATAGTTGAGGCTCGGATTCTCCACTAGTTTCCTCTTCTTGATTTGGCACTTGAAGCTTGGAGGTGGTGGTGGTTGTCAACAAATTCCCACACTACAAAGGCGGAATCAATGTTAGAAACACGCATAAGATAATCTTTAGGCAAAGTGCTTCTAATGGCCTCAAGGGCTTGTGCATTGGCCCCTATATGATTGCTATCACTAAGGAAGGATTCCTTGGTAATGGCAAGGTAAACCTTATGTCCTAGGGTTTTTAAATAAACGGTCATCATAATCTTCCAAACATGAATGTTGGAAGGGTCAAACATAGTGGGGTCATGAAAGCCATGGTAAACTATATGAGTGTGCAAACAAGCAAATGCAAACAATAGATTAGCAAGCAATGGATCTCACTCCTAGGATGTTAAGCCTAATATCAGGAGCACTAGCTCTGATACCAATTGAAAAACACCTAGAGGGGGGGTGAATAGGTGTAAGTGCTAATCTAGGAACTAATACGCTAATGCGGAAGCTAATGCAAATTTTGCAAACACACTTAGTACAATCAACAAGTGTAGCCGAATTCCCCGTGAAGGGCTCTGGACTAACTCCTCTTGATTCCCCTTGAATGGGTTGAGGTGCTATGTGAAGCTCTTGTTGATTAAGTACAAGTGAGGCACACACAAACAACCAAGCATATAAGGATGAATAGCAATATGAATTATGCAAGGCACAACAAGCAATATATGATATGAATGAAGTATGATGCTTTGCACAAATAAATGAGAGAGAGTTGAGAGATATTGGATCAAACGTAAACACACGGATATGTTTCGAGGTTCGAGCACCTTGCTCTACATCCCCGCCTACACCACCGTGTAGGATTTCCAATCCACTATAACGTCCACCGAGAACCCACTGAGGGAACCTTCACCGAGAAGGATTTTTACACCAAGGGAGTACCGAACTCCTCTCTCAAACAACCACCTCACACCGAGGGGTAGGCCCGTAGCCAATACAACAACCAATCACCTCTACCAAAGAGGGATATACAAACCAACTCTACCTCTCACTAGAGGGAGCAAACCAATCAACCCAATTACACAACCTCAACCTCTACCAAAGAGGGAGCAACCAAGAAAAGGGTTTACAATAGGTGGTCTCTTTCAACCACAAACCTCTTTCCTTTTCTTTTTCCACAAAACAAGATCCTAAATAGATTAGGATAGAAGATATAGCTCAAGTGTGGAAATCAAGGTGTTTTTGGAAACAAGCAACAAAGAAAATACTTGGGAAAACTCTTGTAAAAGATAGAGAATGAAAACCAATACAAATATCTCAAATTCCTATTTTCTTTGATTTTTCAAAAACCCAAAACAAGAGAGATGAAATCTAGTTTAAACACTAAACAAACTCTGAAAATTTTCTTGTCAAAAGTCTTGTCAAAACAGCCCAAGAGATGGGGTATATATAGGCCAAACCAGAAACTAGCCATTAGGCTGATGTGGCAGCCTGACAGGCTGACGGTCGACCAGCCCGGTCGACCGCCAACGGTCAGAAATGTGACCGTTGGGCAACCACGGTCGACCGGCCCGTCGAACCAAACAAACAGAGAGCACTGCTCTCAGCCCGGTCGACCCGGACGGTCGACCGTCCCAGTGTCTCCAAACGTGCACAGATTTGTGCACGTCGGTCGACCGGCCCGGTCGACCGACTTCAGCCAAGTCGACTAGGTCAGTTGACTTAGTCGACTGATTGAAGCCTGGAACAGAATCTGGGTCAGAAAATCAGTTTTAAAATATTTGAAAAATCTTTTAAACACTTCTAAAAATCCACAAAACTTGTTTTAACATTTTGTATTGAAACACAAATATGTGATAAAAATTTCAAGACATATATCAATCATATCAATTCATTTTTGAGTCTTGCAAATTTTATCAAAAACAAAACTTGTATTTTTATCAAACTTGATTTTTCAATACATGAATAGGGAAGTCAAAATAAGTTTGTATAAGTCATTTAAGCATGTATGTATAACTAGAATACATCTATTATACATATAAACTATGTAAACTTATTTTGACCAATCTATTCATGAAAACCAATTCCAAAACATAAAAACGTGTGTGTTGTGCACTTGAGCATATCAACTATACTAAGCTTTACAAATGGATCTAAAACACGCTATCTAAACTATGGATACCTAAGTCTTCTTGATGATCTTCATCTTCAAGTTGACTTGCTCTAAAACTCCATCCATGGGCTAGGCAATGTGTGATCTTGAAGCTTTGGACCTGGAATCACTATGAAAGGCTTCTAAACTCCTAGTTGAAGTTAATCACCAACTAATATCTTGGTTAATGATCTGAAACTTAAACAACACAAGATTATTAGTAAACATAACTACATGAGTTAATCATCATCAAAACTAGGGTGGAAGGCCTTTGGGCCAACAAATAAGAATGCGAACCTTGACGCCAAAGCGATGAATGCTTTATTCTGTGCCTTAACCAAAGAAGAATTCAACCGTATGTCAATGCCACTTCTGCAAATCAAATATGGCACACTCTATAGGTAACACATGAAGGCACAAATAAAGTTAAAGAATCTAAAATTTCTGTTCTCCACAAGTTGAACTTTTTAAAATGAAGGAGAATGAAACCATCTCAGAAATGATTACAAGATTCACCGATATAACCAATTCCTTGGCATCCCTTGGAAAGGAATACACCCAAGTCGAAATAGTTCGCAAGATCCTTCGTGCACTCACACCAAATTGGGAGAAGAAGACAACTGCAATAGAGAAGCGAATGATCTCTCAACAATGCCGTTAGAAAATCTTATTGGTAATCTAATGGCATATGAAGTGCAACTAGAAGACAAAAAGAAGGATGAACAACATCTCTCTCAAAGAAGAAAGAACTTGCCTTCCATGTATCCTCGAACACGGACAATTCAGATGACGATGAAGAGGAGATAGCAATGCTTTCAAGAAATTCAGAAGATTCTTGAAGCAAGGTAAGATTAAATGTTTTAATTGCAATAAAACAGGTCATATGAAGAAGGATTGCCCATTGCTAAAAAAATAAAGGTAAATTCAAGAACAAAAAGTTCAGAAAGAAGAAAGATTACCTAGCATCATGGGAAAACAGTGATTCATCTTCCTCTGACGAAGAAGAAGCCACTGAACATGCCAACATTTATTACATGGCGCTAGAAGAAGATGAGTTACAATATACTGAACTTTTAGATGCATTCCATGTATTATTCAATGATCTAAAGAATGAAAAAAATGAAGAATAAAATTTTATTAAAGGAAAATGAAAAAATTTTTCAAAGAAAATTCATGTTATGTCCCTCAAGTTTCTTCTATAAATTCTCAAAAAGATGATTTTGAAAAAGTAATATCATCATTGAAAAGAATAATGAGAATTTTATAAAAGAAAATATTTTGCTTAAAAAAGAAACTATGTCTTTAAATGAAAGACTTTCTGTGTTAGATAAAGACATGCCAGTTTTCAAATGAAATATGAAGAGATTTTGAAAAATGTGACTAAGTTCAATCAAGAAAAAGAAAAGTGAATGATTTGTTATCATATCAAAAGATGTCACATAATCATAATGGTCTTGGATTTTCTGAAAATCTTCATATGTTAGTAATCTATATAATTCTTTTGTGAAAAGAAAGTCTGATATTGTATCAAAAAGAATTAAGAACAAGTTTATATGGATTCCTAAAAACTTAAGCATTGTTGAAAAAAATACTTATATTGCATCATACATACATGATATATGTAACTCATGCAATTATGTGTATACTAACAGATGGAAACCAAATTCAAATTGGTTTGGTCTCCTAAAGGTTAATGCTTTACTCTTATGATTAGTACCATCTAATGTTTATCTTTCAGGTACCATATAAGAAGTTTGATAAGAACAATACTTCAAATATTTATCATATATATACATGTTATGATATATTTGTTGCAGGGGTGATTAGTCTCTAATTTTGCAGAATTTTCATCACATTCTCATATTTATTTCATGTAAAATTTTACTAATAAACCTTGCTTGCTTGATCCTAGGTCCATGGCGTGCAAATGAAGAAGAAGACCTAAATCACCATTTAATTGGTGATTAAAAGCCTACCAAGTAGCCATTGACTTTATGGTGAAGATTTTGTCAGCCCAGGGTATCAAATCGCAAATCCAGAAGATCAAAGCATCAGAAGACAGTCTGGGCGACGCGCTGCCCAAAGCCAGGCGCGTGCGCGCCTGCGCTTTGGGCCATGTACCGTTCACGTGGCCCTCTTTCCCCTGGTGCCTATAAATACCCCCCAGGGGTCTTCAGTTTGAGCAGATCCAGAGTTAGATCAAATTGTGTAGTCTTGTTTTTAGTTTGTAGTTGTTGTTCTTCTAGTTTTAGTTTTAGCCATTAGAGTGAAAGAGAGAGAGAGTGTGTAAGTGTTGTATTTGAAGGGTGACAAGCTAATACAAGTACTACTTCTCTTCCTTCTTTCAATTTACTTGTGTTTTCATTTGATTTTAATTTCTTGTTGTAGTGTAATTCTTTTTACTCTTTACTTCTCTCCTTTGTAGTGTAACTTACCTTCTCTCCACTTCTTTTCTTTTTGTTGCTTCTTTCTTACCATGTCTTACTAACTTCACCATTGCATGGCTAACTAACTACTAACCCACTAATTTTTAACTTCTTGATTGATAACCCAAATGAGTCAATAGTGTCAAACAAGCCTTGTGCAAACGAGAGCTATGACATCTTAAGACGAGGATTCTAACTCTACCTTACCTACAAGCATTTACCTTCTTATATTTCATGCTTAAATGATTTTTTGATGATCTATGGGTTTTGTACTTTGCTTGTTGTTGTAAGTTAGAGACTTTCCTTTTAACTTTGCTGATACCATTAGTGCACTGGTGTCTTCCCATATTCTCGCCTTCTAATGGATCTTGATATGGGAACGTCCGAGTTTTTGCGGTGTAAAGCGAAGTTATAGGAAGAACTTTCACTCGATTTCTACGTGAATAGTTCCAATGCATAAGGGTTATGCTTGCCTATGATCCATCGTGAGGCTACATCTTCAAGAAGTTAGGGATTAGTGGGAGCACTTAGTAGAAAGTTAGCCATGCACCTTTACCATTAAGAAAAACCCACTTTTACAGACCACCAAAATATTTCCCAACAATTCTTAAAAACAACTCGTTTTCACTTTTCAATTCTTTATTGGAAACAAGAAATTTATTTCTTCTTGAACTTTGAAGCCGCATTAAGCTTCCATCGCTTTCCCTCCTTATGGATACGCCCCGTATAGCCACTTCGCTACTACGGAAGAATCGCAAAAGCAGTAACATCAACCACACTCTTTTTACATATTCTTGTACTCGCTTTTTGCTGATCAAATTTTGGCGCCGTTGCCGGGGAGCGAATTACTTTGTTGTTCAATACTAAAGATTGTTCTTTATTTTTGTGTGTAGGAGAAGTACCAAGGAGCTCACTATCACGGGAAGCGAAAGAGGTGACCAAGGACATTGCGCGAGGACTCATTTGCCCTCAGAAAAATTCGTGTAAAAGCGAGTTTTCCGATTGAAGTACTAACAAACTCGTTTGCAGGATTGCCGAAAGCAGCAAAAAAAAATTGCTTTCTAAATTTTTAGTTTTTTCTTGGATGCTTCACCTTTATGCATGTATATAAACTCAACAAAAATTCATTTGTTGCTTAATTGAAATTTGGATTAGACTTTTACATTTAGGGCACGTGTCTATTTCAATTCATTTCAATTTCTGTTGAGTGCTGGAGAAAAGGTACGTGTGCATTCATATAGAATAGGACCAACATTTTGAAGTGATTTATCGCTTTGAGTGTTACTTGTTGTGAATCAACTATACACTTGCACAATTGACTTTAATGGCAAAACCCAAATAAACAAGATAAGGTAGGAATTTCATCACCCTTCCTTAGCCCAAAATCATCTACAAGTGCACTCACACTTTCCCAAGCCTTAACTAAAAATCAATAGACGTTGGCCCTAGGGACATCTCAGACTCACTAAGAGATTAACCGAGGTTGGAAATTGCAAGAACTATACTCCTGCAAAATCGGTGTCTAAGGAAAGTGGATTGAGAGGTAAAGCCTTGAAAGCTCCGTGGTTTGGCGTAATCAGGCCCGTGGCTCCGCCCGGATACCTTCCCCGAGCTTTGCCCTTTCCTGGCCGATTAACTTGTAGTCGAGTTCCTGCAACAACCTTCCCTGGAGAATCGACCAGTTAGGAGTCGTCTAGGTCCAGGTACCTTAGACTAAGGCTTGTGGTTATTTTTTTTCTTTCTCTTGTTTGTTATATTATCCTTTTTAATTGTTTGTTGTGTTTACGTTGTTTGTGGCATGCTGCATGCAAGAGTGGGTGAGAGATCCTGTATCATCCCGATTAACTAGAAACACCTCTCTACCCTTACATCCAGAACCGGTGATGGTGTCACTTCAGGATAGATTTTACCCGATCAGAACTTCACTTCCATCTTGCATAAAACTTCCTTAAGCAAACGGAAATAACTTCGAGTTAAAGCCCCAATTCATTAACACTCTTCCCAAATTTCATGGTTTAGAATAGGAGGACGCATACTTCTTTGTTAGGGAATTTGAAGAAGTATGCCTCATGATGCGTATACCCTAGCTAGGAGACGATGTCGTTAGGTTATGTTTCATCCCTTTTTCCCTAAAGGACCTAGCTAAGAAATGGTTGTACAGCTTGGCATCAGATTCAGTCACGACATGGATGATTTCGTCAAGGCCTTCTTAAAGAAATTGTACCCAATTCACAAAACTGCCCTCAGTAGGAAGAACATTATGCAGTTTAGGCAAGAACCGAGCGAACCTTTTGGAGATACTTTGAGCGATTCAAAGATCTCCTAGCTCAGTGCCCTCATCATGGCATGGAGAAATGGCGTCAGTGCCAGATTCTCTACGATGGTCTAGACTATCAAACAAAGACCCTGTTAGAAATAATGTGTCAGGGAGGGTTCTTGTAGAAGGATGAGAATCAGGGTTGGGATTTATTTGAGGATTTAGCTGAGAAAACCCTGGAATGGGAGTCAGCCTCAGAGAAACCTAGGAATTCACAATCTATAGCTTCAAGAGGAGGGCTCCTATCTCTAAAATCATCCATACCTACCGAGGCTAAAATTGCTACCCTAATGAGAAGGATAGAGGCCCTGGAAACTAAAGAGCCTGCCAATGTCAACCAGATCAACCCACCACCAATTCACAATCCGGTTGTTCGTACTGTCAGGCACCAAATCATGTCTTTGAAGAGTACCCTATTTTCCACACCCAACAAGTACCACCGGAACACCTGAACGCGGCTTATTCACGGCTGCCACACAACCCCTACTCACAAACATACAATCCTGGCTGGAGAAATCACCTCAATTTCTCCTGGGCCCAAAACAATCCTCCCAGGCCTAATTTTTCCAACAATTTTCACCATCCTACTCCTCCACAAACCTTTTCCAATCAAGTCCCATCTTCCTCCTCCCAAAGCTCTCCAATGGAAAAGAAAATCAGTAAATTGGAGGAGAGCATAAAGGCTTTCATGAAGTCCCAAACCGCTTTTATGCAAAATCAGGACAAACTCTGAACAATCATTCATAGGCCATATCGAGATTGGAAATGCAGATGAGCCAGTTAGCTAGCTCCCTAAGTGAAAGACCAAAGGGTACTTTACCTAGTCAGCCACTAGTTAACCCACAAACCTCCAATCAAGCATATGAAATTCAGGATCCATCGATTAACCAGTGCAACGCTGTTCACACACTGCGATCTAGAAAGAAGGTAGACAACTAGGTCTACCAATAGAAAAGTTCAGTCCATCCTGATCCCACTCCAGCCTCCACCTCTGCTAGTTCCTCCCAAACTGCTCCTCAAACATCTGACGAAGACAAAGCTGTTGAACAAGTTCATAAGCCTGTAGCACCCTTTCCCAATAGGCTTAGGAACAACAATAAAATATGCACATAGAGAAAATGCTAGAGATGTTCAACAAGGTCAAATTGAACGTGCCACTTCTTGACGCTATCCAGCAAGTCCCGATTTACGCCAAATTTCTTAAGGATATGTGTACGAAGAAGAGAAAGACCAATGTGCCCAAGAAAGTATTCTTGACAACCAATATAAGCGAAACTCTGTGGTCCCATTCCGGTGATATACAAGGATCCCGGATGTCCCACCATTTCCTGCACCATAGGACAGACCAAAATCAGCAGAGCACTTCTTGACCTGGGAGCAAGTATCAACTTGCTACCTCTCTCAGTATACCAGCAACTTGGGTTGGGTGAGCTAAGCCCAACTCAAGTCACCATTCAGCTAGCTGACCGATCTGTGAAGATCCCGAAGGAGAAATCACCGACGTCCTTATCCGGGTCGGGGATTTCATTTACCCCGTTGACTTCATTATGCTTGAGACCCAACCTGTGTCCAATCTTAGGTCTCAAACTCCCGTCATCTTAGGGCGCCCATTCCTTGCTACAGCCAATGCTATAATCAACTGTAGGAATGGGTCCATGCGATTGACTTTTGGAGACATGACGAAGGAAGTCAATGTCTTCAATCTTGGAAGACAACAAAGGATATCAATGATCAGACATTTGAGGTCAATTCTATTGAAAACCTGACCAGTGAGCATGAGGAAAGCATGGAGACAGAAACTGAGGCAGAGTTTGATCTAGAGGCTGAGGATTTTAATTTAGATCAGATCGTAGATTCAGCAGTGGATTGGGCATCAAGCCCAAGTATACCTCATCATAGGATTGAAAACCCAGAGATTGCCTCCAATGAAGCAACACCTTCCCTACCTGAACACCTCAAGTACGCTACCTGGGTGGAAAGGACACCTTGTCAGTCATCATAGCATCCTACCTCACTGAGCAACAAGAGGACAGTTTAATGTCTATTCTGAAAAGACATAGGGAAGCCATTGGATGGACGATGAAGGACATCAAGGGAATAAGTCCAGCCATAGTGCAACATAGAATCCATTTAGTCGATAAAGCAACCCCTAGGAGGGACCCACAACGAAGGCTTAACCCTCTCATGCAAGAGGCAGTTACGGCTAAAATTCTGAAATTATTAGATAATGGGATAATTTATCCCATTTCTGATAGCCAATGGGTTAGCCCTGTTCATGCGGTCCCAAAGAAGGCTGGCTTTACGGTGGTAGAAAATGAGAAAAAAGAGTTGGTACAAACAAGACTGCCTACCAAGGTTCGTGTTTGTATCGACTACAGGAAGCTGAATGCAGCTACCCGTAAAGACCACTTCCCGCTACCCTTCATCGACCAAGTGCTTGAGCGTTTGGATGGACATGAGTACTACTGCTTTCTAGATGGGTGCTCGGGATACAATCATATCCCCATTGCTGCAGAAGACCAGGAAAAGACGACGTTCACCTGCCCATTCGGAACCTTCGCTTACCGACGCATGCCCTTTGGATTGTGCAAGGCTCCCACAACATTCCAACGGTGCATGCTTAGCCTTTTCTCCGACATGGTAGAACGTTTTCTTGAGATTTTCATGGATGACTTCTCCATCTACGGAGATTCATTTGATCAGTGTCTTCATCACCTAGAGTTAGTGCTACAAAGATGCAAGGAAAAGAACCTAACTCTAAACTGGGAAAAATGTCACTTCATGGTGAGACAGGGGATTATTTTGGTCCATGAGATTTCGAGGAGAGGCATAGAAGTGGATAAGGCTAAAGTAGAAGTGATTGCTAAGCTTCCACCACCCAAAAGCATCAAGGATATTAGATTCTTTTTAGGGCATGCTGGGTTCTACCGACGGTTCATTAAGGACTTTAGCAAAATCGCGAGGCCCTTAACCAACCTGCTCGCTAAGGACGTGTCCTTTGATTTTAACGATGAATGTTTCAAGTCATGGGGGAAGCTTAAGCAAGAACTTATTTCTGCGCCTATTATTTCTCCTCCTAATTGGGCCCAGCCATTTGAAATCATGTGTGATGCATCTGATTTTGCTATTGGCGCTGTTCTAGGACAGCGCATCGATAATAGGCAACACGTGATTTACTATTCGAGTAGGACCTTGAATGACGCCCAACAGAATTATACAACGACTGAGAAGGAATTCTTAGTTGTTGTCTTTGCGTTAGAGAAGTTCCGGCCTTACTTGTTAGGTTTGAAGACGGTGATTTTTACGGATCACTCGGCTCTAAAATACCTCATGACCAAAAAGAAGAAAAAGCCCGACTAATTCGGTGGATTCTTTTGCTTCAAGAATTTGACTTAGAAATTCGGGACAAACGAGGTATAGAAAATGTGGTCGCTGATCATCTCTCATGAATTCCGAATGCACCAACCATCCAAACTCCAATCAACGAGGATTTCCCAGATGAGCACATCCTAGCCATTCTTAAGGAACCCTGGTATGCGGACATTGTTAATTACCTGGCCACGGGACAATTACCCGCTGACTGGACAAAGCAAGACCAATACCGCTTCTTTGCCCAAGTACAGTACTTCTTCTGGGAAGAACCGTATCTTTTTAAGTATTGTCGCGACCAAATTATTAGACGATGCATACTAGAGGAGAACAGAGGAGTGTGCTTAGCTTTTGCCATGACCTTGCATGCGGAGGACACTTCGGTCCCCGCAAGACTGCAGAGAAGGTTCTACAAAGTGGGTTCTACTGGCCCACTCTGTTCAAAGACTCATATCATTTTTTTTAGTTATGCGCAAATTGTCAGAAAATTGGGAAAATTTCAAGAAGAGACATGATGCCCCTAAACCTGATCCTTGAAGTTGAAATTTTTGATATTTTGGGTATCGATTTCATGGGGCCATTCCCCAGTTCCTTCGGCAACCAGTTCATTTTGGTTGCTATAGATTATGTCTCTAAGTGGGTAGAAGCTGTGCCAACTAAGACGAATGACAACAAAGTGGTTGTCAAATTTCTCAAAGAGAACATCTTTTCTCGATTTGGCACCCCCAGAGCGATAATTAGTAATAATGGATCACATTTCTGCAATAGAGTTTTTGAAGCTCTGATACAAAAATATTCCATCAATCACAAGTTATCTACTCCGTATCATCCCCAGACAAATGGGCAGGTCGAAGTCACCAACTGACAAATCAAGCTCATTCTGGAAAAGACTGTCGGACAAAACCGAAAGGATTGGTCGGTTAAGCTCAATGATACATTGTGGGCTTACCGCACTGCTTTTAAGATAGTTTTGGGGATGTCTCCTTATAGAATCGTGTTTGAAAAAG
Organism: Agave tequilana; assembly: GCA_038442645.1. Taxonomy (NCBI): domain Eukaryota; kingdom Viridiplantae; phylum Streptophyta; class Magnoliopsida; order Asparagales; family Asparagaceae; genus Agave; species Agave tequilana. Next base: position 102,928 of record JAVJIF010023006.1, on the reverse strand, counting down.
CCTGTCATCTGCCAGTAGAGTTAGAACACCGGGCCCTCTGGGTAATTAAGCAACTCAACTTTGATCTGACCAAGGCCGGTGAACTTAGGAGACTGCAGATTTCATAATTAGAGGAGATACGGAATGAAGCCTATGAGAATGCTCAAATCATCAAGAGCAGGACTAAACTTTTTCATGACCAAATCATAACCCGAAAAAACTTTGCACCAGGAGATAGGGATCTGCTGTATAACTCTAGGCTTCATATTTTTGCGGGGAATCTGAAAACTCGTTGGTCGGGACCGTTCATTATGCGCACTGTTTTCCCACACGGTGCTGTGCTTATTGTAGACCCTAAGAACAACAGGGAATTCAAAGTGAATGAGCAAAGATTGAAGCCCTTCTTGACCAATGAGCCTATGACTCCGGATGATAGTGTGCTGACTCTTTTTGCCCAGTCATACACCTAACCACAACAAATAAATAAAATAAAAAACAAAAAAATAAAAAAAATTGTTTATATGCTTACCCCCTTCTACATTCTTTTTGACATTTCTTTAGCCTATTCGCACTTGGCCGGTCCGAGTCCACAAAGACGGTGACATCCTTTCTTCCCCCTGTTTATTGTATTTACATTTTCATATGCATTCATTAAGGACAATGCATTAGATAGGTGTGGGGGGTGGGTGCTAACACTTTTTCTTTCTTCCTTTTATTATTTCTTTTTTTTCAAAAAAAATCTCCAGATTGAAAAGAAATTTCATACTCTTTATAAAAATACCAAAAGATTGTAGGAATTAAGGGAACCTTATTAATGAATCTTTATTTTTGCCTAAATAAATAAGAAAGATTGGTTTGACTAAAAAGTTAGAAGGGATAAGGAAAATAACTCACACCGTTTATTTAGAAGGGATAAGGAAAATAACTCACACTTACACATTATGCATATCTATCTAAAGCAAAATAAAAGAATGAGTTAGAAGTACAAGATCCTTTCTAAATTTAAAGAAAAATCATAGTTTCTTCTTTTATGAAGGCTAAAGTATAAGAGGACTTATGAGGGTTAAACCTAATTCTTACATCATTCGGTCATTTTTACTTAGATAATTGAAAGTTCTTTTCCATAAAAAAAGAGAGAGAGAGAGAGAAATTCTTTCTAACAACTAACTTTTTTTCTTACTTACTGGATTTTGTGGGTGCTATCCGCTGAAAACCCTCAGGAGACAACACTCCTCCTCTAGGGAAACCTAGAGGTTTAAAGGCTTGTTGCACTGCGCAGTGCAATCGCATCACCTGCGAAAGTGGTATAATAATTTTCTTATTTTTGTTTTGCTCGGGACGAGCAAAAAGATAAGTGAGGGGGTGTGATTAGTCTCTAATTTTCATAATTTTCATCACATTCTCATATTTATTTCATGTAAAATTTTGCTAATAAAACCTTGCTTACTTGATCCTAGGTCCATGGTGTGCAAATGAAGAAGAAGACCTAAATCACCATTTAATTGGTGATTAAAAGCCTACCAAGTAGCCATTGACTTTAGGGTGAATATTTTGTCAGCCAAGGGTATCAAATCGCAAATCTAGAAGATCAAGGCATCAGAAGACAGTCTGGGCGACGCGCGCCCGAAGCCAGGTGCGCGCCGCCCTTTATGCGCGCACGCGCCTACGCTTTGGGCCACGTGCCGTTCACGTGGTCCCCTTTCCCCTGGTGCCTATAAATACTCCCCAGGGGTCTTCAATTTGAGCAGATCCAGATTTAGAGCAAGTTGTGTAGTCTTGTTTTTAGTTTGTAGTTGTTGTTTTTCTAGTTTTAGTTTTAGCCATTAGAGTGAAAGAGAGAGAGAGAGAGAGTGTAAGTGTTGTATTTGAAGGGTGACAAGTTAATACAAGTACTACTTCTTTTCCTTCTTTCAATTTACTTGTGTTTTCATTTGCTTTTAATTCCTTGTTGTAGTGTAACTCTTTTTACTCTTTACTTCTCTCCTTTGTAGTGTAACTTACCTTCTCTCTACTTCTTTTCTTTTTGTTGCTTCTTTCTTACCATGTCTAACTAACTCCACCATTGCATGGCTAACTAACTACTAACCCACTAATTTCTAACTTCTTGATTGATAACCCGAATGAGTCAATAGTGTCAAACAAGCCTTGTGCAAACGAGAGCTATGGCATCTTAATACGAGGGTTCTAACTCTACCTTACCTATAAGCATTTACCTTCTTATATTTCATACTTAAATGGTTTTTTGATGATCTATGGGTTTTGTACTTTGCTTGTTGTTATAAGTTAGAGACTTTCCTTTTAACTTTGCCGATACCATTAGTGCACTCGTGTCTTCTCGTATTCTCACCTTCTAATGGATTTTGATATGGGAATGTCTGAGTTTTTGCCGTGTAAAGCGAAGTTATAGGAAGAACTTTCACTCGATTTTCACGTGAATAGTTCCAATGCATAAGGGTTATGCTTGCCTATGATCCATCGTGAGGCTACATCTTCAAGAAGTTAGGGATTAGTGGGAGCACTTAGTAGAAAGTTAGCCATGCACCTTTACCATTAAGAAAGACCCACTTTTACAAACCACTAAAATATTTCCCAACAATTCTTAAAAACAACTTGTTTTCACTTTTCAATTCTTTATTTGAAAATAAGAACTTTCTTTCTTCTTGAACTTTGAAGCCGCATCAAGCTTCCATCGCTTTCCCTCCTTGTGGATACGACCCGTATAGCCACTTCGCTACTATGGAAGAATCACAAAAGCAGTAACATCAACCCACACTCTTTTTACATATTCTTGTACTCGCTTTTTCCTGATTAAGGGGGAGAACACAAGTGTTTCTATATCTGTTATAACCCATTTTCTGTAGGTGGAGAACATATAACTTATTTTCTGTAAGGGGAGGATTTGTGCACACAAAGTGTCATCATCAAAAAGGGAGAGAATGTTGGAACTCACTTTTGATGATACATTTGTGAAGCCATATCACATGAAGCTCTATCTCAAGCCTATTCAAGAGTTCTACATGATCAAGACTTCCCAAAGAGAGTTGATAATGATGTGTATTGTAATTGTTGATAGCATGTTAAAAGCCTTGAAACACACACACACATCATAGCCTATTAGTCGACTTATACTCTTTTATAGTCAACTTATACATGGTATAGTCGACTTATATATTTCTCTAGTCGACTAGCTTTTCGTCCTGAAAGATCCCAACTCTCTGTTTGTCACTATTAGTCGACTTAACAGTATATATAGTCGACTAATAGACTTGTATAGTCGACTTATAATTCCCTTTGGTCGACTAGTTTCAGTTTCCAGAAACTTGTCTTTTGATTTCAACTTGACCTAGTCGACTTGGTCCCAATACTAGTCAACTAACCTAGTGAAATTTGCCTACCCTAGTCGACTAACCCATATCTCAAGTCGCGACTAATGAGAGTTTCTGACTGTTGGACAGTTTCTATTTTCTGGTGTTTCAACATTTTCCAACGTTTAAATATTCTAAATAGACCTAATAACTACCCTAACTAACCATAGAAACTAACCATAGAGTTCAGCTATATATAGGGTTTGTTATGTTAGGTTAAAGACATCAATTAAAAAATCAATAGTTTTCTGACCAAAAATCTTGCCAAAATTCTGGTTCTCTGAAAAACTGTTCCCACTTTCTGTTTCTTCACCAAATTCCTACTCCAAAGTGAAGATTTCTGAAAGTCAACCTATAATAGCCCTTGTCCACGATCACATACTGAATCAAGGCTTATAAGAAAGTTTGTAATCACTCAAAGGAAGCATTGTACAAGAGCATCTTCTTGGTGTAGAAGAGAGTTTGTACAAGATGTTGTGGTCTTCTTGGTTGTAAGAAGAGTTGTATACAGTTGACAAAGGGGATTTGTCAAGTAGGATATAAGGTGTTAATTTTGGTGTACAAAGTCAAAGGATAAAGGAAAATCTCAAGCGGGTGGCTTGGGGACTAGATGTAGGTCACGAGAACCGAACCAAGATAAATCACTTGTGCTTGCGTTTTTTTATTTTTTCTATAATTTAATTTCCCTCATTGCAATACTTTATTTTTGTAACGCTAATATTTTTATTTGAGTGTTGACATGTATAGTAGATCCAACAATTGGCATCATCTCGGGACCAACAAAAAGTATCATTTTTATTTTTAGAAAAATTACCCATGAAAAATGTGAATAATCATCAAGAATAACAAAAACATACCTACTTTTGTTTAAAGAAGCAACACGAGTAGGACCAAATAAATCCAAATGTAACAATTCTAAAGGTCTATTGGTAGAAACTAAATCTTTAGATTTAAAAGATGATTTAACTTGTTTCCCTAATTGACAAGAATCACAAAATAATCCTTTTTGAAAGCTATTTTTGGAAGACCTTTAACTAAATCAAATTTGAAAATCTTAGAAATATTTTTCATATTCAATTGACTAAATCTTTTATGCCATAAAAAATAATCATTATTAAAAGCAAGTAAATATAAGTTATCATTTGATGATATACAGGTTATTAATAACTCATAAATATTATTGTTACGAAAGCCTTTAAACAAAATATCTTTCATGTTAGTATCATATATAAGACATGCATCTTTTTCAAAAACAATTTTATAACCCTTATCACATAACTGATTAATACTTAATAGATTGTGTTTTAAACCTCTTACTAAAAGAACATTTTTAATAAGGAGTTTTGAAATGTTACCAACCATGCTGGTACCAATAACCTTTCCTTTGTTATTGTCTCCAAATATTACTGTACCTCCCTTTTTGATTTGAACGGAAGACAGTAGTTGAATGTGTCCGGTCATGTGTTTGAAACACCCACTATCAAGTATCCACTTTTCTTTATAAGGTACCTATAAGATAAAACAATTTGTATGGTACCCATCATGATAGGGTCCGAAAAAGATTAGCCTTTAGGAACCCAAATCCAATTGGAATTGGTTTCCATTTGTTAGTATAAACATAATTACCAGAATTACACACATCATGTATATAAGATGCAATATAAGTATTTTTATCAACATTATTTAGATTTTTAGTAATCCGTATATATTTGCATCTAATTCTTTTTGAAATAGTATTTCTTTTCACAAAAGAATTATACGGATTATTATTATAAAAATGTGTAGCTTTTACAAAATTAGTTTTTGAAAATCCAAGACCAACATATGTAGGTTTGTAAATCTTATCTTTTGAAAAACGAAGACCAAAATGATTATTTGACATCTTTTGATAAGATAATAAATCATTTAAATTCTTTTTTCCTTTATTAAATTTTGTCACATTTTTCAAAATTTCTTCATACTTAACTTTGAAACTAGTCCTTTCTTTATCTAAAATTGTAATTCTAGAATTTAAAGAAATAATTTCCTTTTTAAGCATAGAATTTTGTTTTAAGAAAATTTCATTATCCCTTTTTGAAGATGAAATAACTTTTTCAAAATCATCTTTTTGAGAATTTAAAGAAGATGTTTGAGAAACAAAAATTGCATTTTTATTGTTGAGTCTTTCATTTTCCTTTGTTAAAACTTTATTTTTAATATTTTCATTTTGAAATTATTAAAAAGTTCATTAAATGCTTCTAATAATTCATCATAATCTTGTACCTCATCTTCTTGAGCCATAAAGCAGATATTGGCGATTTCAGTGGCTTCTTCTTCGTCAGAGGAAGATGAGTCGCTATCATTCTAAGTTGCTTGGATGGCTTTCTTCTTCTTGTTGAACTTATTGAAATTCTTGAAGTGTCTTTTGATTTCATCAATGGATAATCCTTCTTTATGTGGCCTGGTTTGTTACACTTAAAACAAATAGGATTATCATTAGTATCTTTATTCTTTTTAAACTTACCTTGTTTTAAGAACCTTTTGAATTTTCTTGAAAGCATCACCATCTCCTCTTCATCGTCATCTGAATTGTCCATAGCTGAGGATGTATTGAAGGCAAGTACTTTCTTCTTGGATTCAAGTTGTTATTCGTCCTTCTTTCTATCTTCGAGTTGCACTTCATATGCCATTAGATTACCAATAAGGTTTTCTAATGACATTGTTGAGAGATCATTCGCTTCTTCTATTGCAGTAGTCTTCTTCTCCCAATTTGGTGTGAGAGTGCACGAAGGATCTTGCGAACTTTTTCGACTTGGGTATTCCTTTCCAAGGGATGCTAATGAATTTGTTATGTCGGTGAACCTTGTAACCATTTTTGAGATGGTTTCATTCTCCTTCATTTTGAAAAGTTCAAACCTGTGGACAAGAATAGAAATTTTAGATTCTTTAACCTTATTTGTGCCTTCATGTGTTACCTGTAGAGTGTGCCATATTTGATTTGCAAAAGTGGCTGTTGACACACGGTTGAATTCTTCTTTGGTTAAGGCACAGAATAAAGCATTCATCGCTTTGGCATCAAGGTTCGCATTCTTCTTTTGATCATCACTCCAAGTGGTGTAGTTGGTTGTTGGCTTAGTGTATGGTGCTTCTACTATGTTTCATAGTTCATAGTTGAGTGATTGTAAGTAGATCTTCATTCTACACTTCCAATAATTGTAGTTGGATCCATCGAATAGCGGTGGACGTTGTGTAGAATGTCCTTCTTTGAATATGATGAAGGGAACTCGTTGCCATCCTTGCTCTGATACCAAGTGTAGGAACTATATTCAAGCAACACAAACACTAGAGGGGGTGAATAGTGTTTATAAATTTTAAAATAAAACTACTTGTAGGAAATAAAAATTCACAAGATAAAACTTAGAAAAATGCAAACGCAAAGACAAGAGAATTATTCTGGTTCAGTCCTTGTGACCTACACCCAAAACTAATACCTTGTACACCACTTGACAAAACACCCTTTGCCAAATGTGTACAACTCCTCTTACACCAAGAAAACAAACACCTTGTACAACTTCTCTTCTACACCAAGAAAACGCCCTTGTACAATGCTCCTTTTTGAATGATTACAATTGATCCTATAAGCCTTGAATCGATATGTGATTGTGGACAAGGTCTCTTATAGGTGGACTTCCAGACATCTTCACAATAGAGTAGGAATTTGTGAAGAAACAGAAAGTGAAAGCAAGTCTTCAGAAAAACAGAATTTTGAACAGAATTTTTAGGCAGAAAACTTGAGTTATGAATTGGTGAATTGATCCTAGGACAACATTCCTATTTATAGCTAAAATCTATAGTCAGTTAGGGAAGTTATCAATTCAAATTTGAAATTTAAAACATGGATAAAACACCAGAAATTACTAACTGTACAATAGTCAGAAACTGCTATTAGTCGACTAGGGTATGGAGGTTAGTCGACTATAAGAATAAAATTTTCAAAAGTTAGTCAACTAATACAGGAGACAAGTCGACTATACTTAGACTAATACGGATAACAAGTTTCTGAAAACTATTTTTAGTCGACTATAAGAGCAATGTTAGTCGACTATGTCAGGAGTTAGTCGACTATACTTTAGGGAAGTTGAATAATTCTGATGACAGACAATAAACAGAGAGTTGGGATATTTTTGTGGAAGAACTTAGTCGACTTGGGAAATTGTCAAGTCGACTAGGGGATAGGTTAGTCGACTATAGGTTTTGTCAAGTCGACTATATAAGTATTGTGTATGTATTCAAGGCTTTTAATAATAATACTAAAAATACACATAAGTACTCAAAGTCTTCATCTGAGGTTGAGCAATCAGAACTCTGTATAAATGCTTAAGATAGAGCTCTAAATACATCTGTATCACTTTGTTATTCATCATCAAAATCTTTCAATCTTGTAGGCTTCAACATTGTTGATATCAAAAGCAACATTTTTTTTAAGAACATTTTTATTTTAAAATTGGTATCAAGAGCATGTTTATTTCATTGGTGTCAATGATCATGTTTTACTTCTTATTTTATGCATGTTTATGCATATCTGTATTGAGCATTCATTGAATATCTTATTGTTTATTGCTATGCATGAGTTAAGGGGGAGCTTCTATGAAGCTTAACTTTAATCCATGCATATGTAACTCCATGAGTTTTGTTATTATCAAAAAGGGGGAGATTGTTGGCCCAGAGGCCCTTCACTCTAGTTTTGATGATGATTAACTCATATAATTATAGTTTACTAATAATCTTGTGATATTTAGTTCCAGATATTTGATCAAGATATTAGTAGGTGATTAGCTTCAACAAAGGTATTTTGGAGCTTTCACATGGTGATTCAAGAGCTCGAGCGTCAAGTTCACATCTAGCACTCGGTGGAGTTAAGCTCGGTGGATCACGTTTGGATCGAGTCGACTTGGAGACGGAGTTCTACAAGAAGACATCGGTTTGTTTAGTTTAAGATTTTGTTTAGATCATTGTAAAGATTAGATAGTGTTGATATGCTCAAGTTCACAACACACACAAGTTTAAAGTTTCATGTTTTGGTTTTTAGTTTAACCGGTTTCGATTTTTCATATATATGGTTTTCATGAATAGATAGAATAAAAATAAGTTTATATGACTTAATGTATATTAGATTTGATCTATATACATCTATGCTTCATCTATTTAGAAAAACTTATTTTGATAGTCTACTTCATAAGTTTGGAGTTTTGTATTTAAACAAAACTTATTTTTGGATTTCATGTCAAAAATATAGATATAATATCTTTCATGTATATTGGATTCTATCCATATACAATATGCTTCAAAGTTGTTTCAATATTATATTTTTATATTTTCAAGTGTTTTGGAAAAATCGGATTTCCATTTCAAAAATTCAAGTTTTGGAAAATACGGATTTTGATTTAAGGCAAATTTTCGATCTCACAAAAATGGTTCAAATTATTTGAAATATGTGTTGAATTTTTGTCACACATATTTGTATTTCAAAGATCTAATAAGAACTAATTTTTGTGAAATTTATGTGATTTTATGAGATTTAATAGAAGATAAAAACCCAAGTTTTTAAATCCTAAAATGATTGTACTGGCTGTCTGCCGGTCGACCGAGGCAAAGTCCGGTCGACCGACGTGCACAATACTGCACGCAGCCTGGGCTGGTGGGTCGGTCGACCGTCCAGTGAGCTCTGCTCTCTAGAAATGGCCCCGGTCAACCGGCTGGTCGATCGGCAAAGAGCTGCTGCTCTATGTATCCAGTCCCGGTCGACCGGGCGGTCGACCGGAGGCACAATGGTCAGAAATCTGACCGTTGGGCCGGTCGACCGGGCGGTCGACCGGAAGGGCAAAATTGCCCTTTCCTGCTGCCAACGGGCAGAATTCTTTTGGGACTACAAATACCCCATTTCTTGGGCTGTTTTAAACAAGTTTTTCAAGAGCAAAAATTCTCATTCTTTCTAGTGTTTAACAGCAAGTTTTCAAAAGAGTTTTTGGATTTAAAAGATCATTCTTTATTTGATTTTAAAGTGTTGGAATTTCAAAGAAAATAGAGTCTTTTAGGAATTGGTTTTTGATCTAAATTTCTATATCTATTTGGAGATTTTCCCAAGTGATTTTCTTTGTTCAAACCACTTTATTATCTCACAGTTGAGCTTATCTATTTATCCTGTCTATTAGGATCTATTTTGTGGGAAAAATTGGTTTGTGGTTATGGAAACCACCAAGTGTTGTAACCTTCCATTCTTTGTGATATCCCTCTAGTGAAAGGTGATTGTGTTGATATCCCTCTAGTGAGAGGTGATTGTGAAAGTGGTGATTGAGTATCCCTCTAGTGAGAGGTTTATTGTGGTTGGGCTAAGTGCCTATCCCTCAATTGTGAGGTTGATCTTTTTGTGCCTTGCCTCTAAGTTTAGAGGTTGTATTTGTTGAGAGAGGAGATGTGTACTCCCAAATTGTATTTGCCCAAATCCTCAGTGGAGGTTCCCTGTGTGGGATGTCCTGTGTGGACGATTTAATGAAAATCCTTCTGTGTGAAGGCGGGGACGTAGAGCTGTGTGTTCGAATCTCGAAACATATCTTTGTGTTTGCGTTTGATCCACTTTCTCTAACTCTCTCTCTTACTTTGCACTTATTCATATTGTTCATATCATATATGCTTGGGTTTGTTTGTGTGCCATACTTGTGTTGATCCAAGAGAGCTTCATATAGCACCTCAACTCTTATTTAGAAGAATTTAGAGGAGATAGTCTAGAGCCCTTCACCGGGAATTCGGTTACACTCTTTGGTTACACTAAGTGTTTGGCAATTAGTTTTTAATTCCACATCATTTGTCATTAGATTAGCCTAACACCTATTCACCCCCTCTAGGTGTACTTTCATCTTTATCCTCATGCATATATACATTCATGATGTATTAAGGACAATGTATGAAATAATTGCAGGGGAGAGTTAACTTAGATTTTTCTTTCTTTTTAGAATTTTCTCTTTTGTATAGGATTTTTTCTTTCTTAAAAAAAGCTTTTTGAAACAAGAGAAAGTTTTGATCTATTTTAAAGATAATTAAATTGATCATAGAAATTAAGGAAACCACAATTTATAACTTCTTAAACCTAGTCAAAATAATAGATTTCGTTTAAATTTTAGGTTAAGAAGGATATATTGGAAAGATAATTTGATCTTGAATTTTTTGCCTTAGAAAATATGCACTTAAACACATACACATTTTTGGGGATTGAAACAAAGACTTAGAACGCCAAAAAAAAGTATGTGTGTGTGTGTGTATATATATATTTATGAATAAAAAAATTACTTATTAAAACTAAATAATTATGCCTTAGAAAGCATGATTATTCACACCTAATAGTAGGCAAAAAAAAAAAACAAATCCTTAAATTTGTGGCCTTGTTTACTTGAGTCCTTGAGTCTGAGGAATATTTTCTCATCTGGTGCCCAAAACGTCTGGTTTGGGAGTCATGGGCTAAAGGCTCACTACCCGGGTAAATTAGAAAGCCTAAAAAAATTAAGAGAAAATATACAAATAAATAAATGGCTAGATGGTTAGATTTAAAATCCCAAAAATCTACACTAATACGAAAGTGCATATTATCTAGGTTTTAAGAATGATCAAATGATCGATTCAATTTTTAATTCTTACCACGATTTATAACAAGATCTTACATATAGACTAAGTTTAAGGATTAATAATTTTAGGTTAACTTATAACTTTAAATTTTTTGCAAAAATATTTCGAAAATATTTTCTCTCTTTCAAAATGTGTTTTATAAAATACTAGCATATATTTTTTTTATGGATTTTATGGGTGTAATCCATTGAAAACCCTTAGGAGACTATAACTCCTCCTCTAGGAGAAATCTAGAAGTTTAAAAGCTTACTGCACACACCAAGTGCAGTCGCGTCGCCTACGAAAGTGGTATAATAATATTCTTAGTTTAGTTTTTAGTTTTCTTGTTTTGCTCAGGGATGAGATAAAAATAAGTATGAAATTACACCTAGAGGGTGGATTGAATAGGTGTATTGCTAATCAATTAAAAATTCAATGCAATATAAAATGAGATGATGCAACCGATCACTCAAAACAAGACTTGAAGCCGAATTTCCCATGAAGGGCTCTGAACTTCTCCTCGTGATTCTTCTAGATAAGAGTTGAGATGCTTAATTGCTATCTTGTTGTGATAAGTATATATCAACAATAATGAATGAATAAACAACAAATAAGTAGAGACAAGAAAGCAATTGAACACAAGAAGATTTGTTTCGAGGTTCGAGCCACTGCTCTACGTTCCCGCCTTCACCACCGTGAAGGATTTCCCAATCCACTATAGGATCTTCCACCAAGAGATCTTACACCAAGGAATTATAACCACTCGGAGTACACAACTCCCCAATACACTCCTCTACACCAAAGGTAGCACAAAGACAATAAAACAATTTATGGGTGATCAAAAGACCACAAACTTTATCTTGAAACTCTCTTACAAAACCCTATAGAATAAAATATAAATTTGAAGCTTAAGAATTTGTAAGTGAGAGTAAAATCAGAAGATAGATTTTGAAAACCAAAAACTTAAAGTAGATTTTTGAAAATAAAAGCACAAAACTGAAACTTGAAAGCTCTTTCTCTTGAAACTCAAAACTTAATTTTTCAAAAAGAATTGTTGTTGTTATTAACTCAACCCTAATGACCCCTTTATATAGGTTTTAGGAAGATTAAACATAGTATAGTTTTACCAGGATAAAAGAGGAGGAAATGAAATTGACCCTAAAAATCAACTTACCTCGTTTTAAAATTAAACGTGTTTAAAAAAAACTGATTAAACAAAACAGTAGTTACTGCCAATTTGGCGCACTGGCGGTCGACCGGCAGATTCAAAAAATTTGACCGTTAACCCTCGGTCGACCGGTCTGTCGACCGTAACAAACAGAGGCTAAAACTGGTTACAGTCAGTCGACCGGTCGGTCGACCGCAACCGAGGACTGGTCGACCGCCCGGTCGACTGGGAACGTGCACACCCCCAATTGCCAGAACTCCGATCGACCGTGCGGTCGACCGTTCTGGTCTGTAATAGGCACGATCGACCGCCCGGTCGACGGGCCTCGGCCAAAACAGATTATTAAACTTTTTTTTAAGATATATGAAATTTTGAAATATATTGTTTGGATTTTGGAAGATAGGAAACTTGCTTATCCATGAGATGCAAGTTCTAAACATTGATAGAAATATTTAGAAAAATATAGAATAAGTATCAAAGACTAAACATGTTAAAAATCATTTTAAAAATGTGCATTTTTTGTGTGTATATTTTTGAGCTTCAAATGTATATTCTACCCTTTAAAACAAACCGAAGTCTTCTTGTAGAACTCCTTCTCCAAGTCGACTCGATCCAAACATGATCCAAAGAGCATGACTCCAACCGAGTGCTAGATGCGATCTTGACGTGCGAGCTCTTGAATCTACATGTGTTAGCTCCAAAACTCTTTTATTGAAGCTAGACACCTACTAATATCTTGATTAATAACTGAAACTATATAAATACAAGATTATTAGCAAACTATAACTACATGAGTTAATCATCATCAAAACTAGAGTGATGGGCCTTTGGGCCAATAATCTCACCCTTTTTGATGATGACAAAACTCATGGAGTTATATATGCATAGATTAAAGTTAATCTTCATAGAAGCTCCCCCTTAACTCATGCATAGCAATAAACAATAAGGATATTCAGTGAAATATATAAACTAAACAAATATGCATAAATACATATTGAGCATGCATATATAAACTCACTAAATTCTTCTCCCCCTTTTTGTCAATTCATCAACAAAGGGGTGAGGACAATCAAACAATAAAGAAGTATAAGCGATATACATTCATAAAGAGGAGAGACCTTAAGTTAGCTCCCCCTGCATACAGCATTACATGGAGAAGGGATGACTAGACCCTAAACTACATAAAGCATAATCTACAATGTATAAACGGAAAAGTTAAGCTCCCCCTACACACGTGTATCACGTAAAGAAGAGATGTCAAGCTCTACTATATGTGTAATATACTTCAATATGAATCTATATATAGAGGAGATGTTAAGCTCCCCTTGCAAATAGGCAAAACATATCAACAAATTTTAAATTTTTTTTTGAAATTTCTTGAAGTCAATAAAATAAATTTTGATATCAATGAAATCGAATTGTAGTTGACAAAACAAAAGTTGGTACCACTTGGAAAAAAAATTTAAGATACCAATAATAGATTTTGATATCAATTGAAGATGAAACATGAAATATTTTGATACCAATTAAATACCAATTGAAATCAATGCATAAGCTTGTAAAGATACCAATTAACATTTAGAATAAAATCGAGGTTAACATAAACATAATTTGTGCTTTAAGAATGTAAAGATATTGCAAAACAAGCACAATTAAATTATATATATGTATGTATGAAAGTGAAAATTCCAATTGAAATTGATATTAATTGAAATTTGAAGCATACATATATAAAAAAATAAATATGAGTATACAAAAATAAAATAACATGAAGATCATGTGTATAACTCATATCTACCACCCTATTCATGCACAAGTTTAAAAAGTATTCAATGAGGGTATATAAGGCATGGTCGCCCATCCAACTGCCCTTAAATGGTAGGAATTTTCAAAGATCATGATTTGAAAATATTTTAACATAATTTGAAAACTCTACCAATTGAAGAATAAAGACTAGTTTAAAGATAATTTTGAAAGACTAGTATTAAATCCTTCAAACATGAAAACATGTCAAATATCCTATGAAAATATGAAAATCACACGATTATCGACACTCAAATAGCAATAAAGCACATATATCTCATGAAACAAAAAAATCATGAGTAAACACCAAACATAGAGTGTACGAGTCATGTAATCAATAAAATCATGGAAATAAGACATTGAAGCTCTTATGAATTTTCTTTTATCAAAAGTAAGAAATCATCAAAACTAAATACGCTTGAAGGTATATGTATATTTTTGTTGAAACTAAAAATATACATGCATATCCTAAATATAAATGAGTCCATAATAAAATATTGCATGAATGCAAGTGACTCTAGGATAGACATGTATATCTAATAGTTTTAGACAAATTGACATATACATGATGTGTACAAAAATAGGGAAAACAAGTAAAGATGTAACAGTCATCAAAACTAGGTTATACAAGTACATCCAATGGGTATAAATGAAATAAAACACAAACATATGATAAAAAAATGTGGCTCATTAGTTGTACAAGTATAAACACGAGTTTTAATAAAAATTTCATCTAAACAGGTAATCAAAAACATAAAGTGCAAACCATAAACAAACATGATCATTAGGGTAAATGCACATATTTTAAAGATAGGATATACATAATAGCTAAATTATAGTGAGAACACAAAATTAATAGTCCATATAAATATGAGTGTATCTCAAATACTACATATGTATATCACTAGTTTAATAAACATTGCATTTAAACATAGTGAACATGAAAATCATAACATGCTAAAATCAATCAATGAGAGCATTTAAACAAAATGAAAGTTAGAGATAGTTACCAAAACCAGTAGGGCTAATCTCTAGGTCTCCAAATCATGGTGGTCCTCCCATGAAACATCCGTGAAAGTGATGCATCCAATGTAGTGTCCATCAAGCTCATACGCATTCACCATCAAGGCACCAATACCATCACATCAAGTGAGAGTTCACAATTATATCAAATACAATAGGGATGGATTTTGGTATGCATACCTTATTGGGTCCATGGGGTTAGCACCTTTTCTAACCCAAATAAATTTATTTACAAACTTTGAAATATTTATTCTATCATAACAAAATCTTGCAAGGTGGCCCGTACGTCAACAATGTGTATAAGTGTACACATGAGCATACATAGAATCATATGTGTGAGCAGGATGAGCATGTGTATGCCATGGTTTATGTGTATGGATATGTGGAGTATGTTTCTTTCAAAATATATATTTCAATCGTGTGTGGTTCATGGCACATTGGCTCAAAATGGAGCCCAAACAATCTACACTCTTTTTTAAAGCACAAATATCATTATCAATGATTGAAGAAGTGGAGCATACAACATGTTTATCACTAGTAGATGGAGCACTAGAAATATGACAAACATGAGAAGAAAAATCATTTTTTAAAGATTTATTTTCATTTGAAACAAGTTTAAATTCTTTTGAAATCAAAGCTATTTTATTTTTCAAAAACTTGTTCTCTTTTAAAACACAATCGAGTTTTGAAGACAAAACGTCATTATTCTTCAAAGCAATATCATAATTATTTTTATTCTTTAAAATTTTGTTTTCCTTTAAGGCAAGGTCAAGTTGGGATTTCAATGAGTCCCTTTCACTTGAAATCTCAACCCTCTCTTACAAAACTATTTCAAGTTTAGAAAATAAGTTTTTATTCTCTTCTTTTAATTCTAAACTTTTCATTTTCAAAAGTTTATATTTGGAAAGTAAGTTCTCACAAACTATCGATAGTTCTTCATTTAAGGCATGTGCATCCATATAATCATCACAAGAAGAACTAGCACTATTATCTAGTTGAGTATCCGAATGTACTTCAAGGGAGTCATTCCCTTAGACCATGAAGTAAGGTTGGTCAGACTCTTCTCCACTAGATTCTTTCTCCACATTGATTGTTGTTTGTAGCTCGGGAGAGGTTAATGTACCATACTGCAAAAGCGGAATTACAATAAGAAATCATAAAAAGATAATCTTTATTAAGTGTGTTTCTAAGTGCCATTAGGGCTTGTGAAAAGGCCTCTATATGCTTGCTATTACCAAGATAAGATTTCTTAGTAGCGGCAAGATAAACATGCAATCTTAGGGTTTGAAGGTGTACACTTATCCTGTACTTTCATATATCAATGTTGATAGCATCATACATGTGAAGGGCCATGAAATCCAAGTGTATAAACAATATATGTGCAAATGCAAATCTAGATTAGCAAGCCAAGATCTCACTCCTAAGTGGTTAAACCTAACATCAGGAGTGTAGGCTTCGATACCAATTGAAATTACACATAGAGGGGGGTGAATTGGTATATTGCTAATCAATTAAAAATTCAATGTAATATAAAATGAGATGATGCAACTAATCACACAAAATAAGACTTGAAGCCGAATTTCCCGTGAAGGGCTCTGAACTTCTCCTCGTGATTCCTCTAGATAAGAGTTGAGGTGCTTAATTGCTATCTTGTTGTGATGAGTATAGATCGACAATAATGAATGAATAAAAAGCAAATAAGTAGAAATAAGAAAGCAATCGCAAACAAGAAGATTTGTTTCAAGGTTCGAGCCACTGCTCTACGTCCCCACCTTCACCACCCTGAAGGATTTCCCAATCCACTATAGGATCTTCCACCAAGGGACCTTACACCAAGGAATTCCAACCACTCAGAGTACATAACTCCCTAATACACTTCTCTAAACTAGAGGTAGCAAAAAGACAATAGAACAATCTCTGGGTGATCAAAAGGCCACAAACTTTCTCTTAAAACTCTCTTACAAAACCCTATAGAATAAATATAAATTTGAAGCTCAAGAATTTGTAAGTGAGAGTAAAATCAGAAGAGAGACTTTGAGAACCAAAAACTTAAAGTAGATTTTTGAAAATAAAAGCACAAAACTGAAACTTGAAAGCTCTTTCTCTTGAAACCCAAAACTTGATTATTCAAATAAAATTGTTGTTGTTATTAACTCAACCCTAATGACCCCTTTATATAGGTTTTAGGAAGAGTAAACATAATATAGTTTTACCAGGATAAAAGAGGAAGAAATTGACCCTAAAAATCAACTTACCTCGTTTTAAAATTAAACATGTTTAAAAAAAACTGATTAAACAAAACAGCCGTTACTGCCAATTTGGCACACTAGCGGTCGACCTGTAGATTCAAAAAAAATCTGACCGTTAGCCCTCGGTCGACTGATCGGTCGACCGTAACAAACAGAGGCTAAAACTGGTTACAGTCAGCCGACTGCAACCGGGGACCGGTTAACTGCCTGGTCGACCGGGAACGTGCACATCCCCAATTGCCAGAACTCCGATCGACTGTGTGGTCGACTGTTCTGGCCTGTAATAGGCATGGTCGACTGACCTAGGCCAAAACAGATTATTACACTTTTTTTTGAAGATATATAAATTTTGAAATATATTTGTTTGAATTTTGGAAGATAGGAAACCTGCTTATCCATGAGATATAAGTTCTAAACATTGATAGAAATATTTAGAAAAATATAGAACAAGTATCAAAGACCAAATATGTTAAAAAAACATTCCTTTGAAAACGTGTATTTTAACCCTCTCAAACTCCTCCAGGCCTCGGAGGAAGTTTCTATGACCAAGAGTGATCGAGGGGAAATCGGACGCAGAAATGTGTGTTTTGAAAATCAGTATGTAAAGTGTGTGTGATTTGGCTTCCTTGATACTACCGCATAGAAAAGTGGATATGCGGGTCGAATCTACAGAAACACGAGGCGATAGAAGCTTTATAGGTGTATCACAAATATGTTAACAAGTTCTTCTTTGTTTTAAAAGAATTCAAAAAGAAAAGAAAATAAAACAAGAAACAGAAGAAGGAGAAGAACATGAAAAAAAAAAACATAGTGGTGTGATTGAAAAGTGGTTTTGAAAGCAAATTTAGAAGGAAAGAAAACTCATGGATCACTCACTACTAATTGCTCCCATTAATCACACTAACCTCCTTGATGATAAGTGCCTCACATTAGATCCTTGGTAACTACAAGGCTTGACTTCAAAAAGCTTTTTATAGCATGACCCATATGACTGTTCTTCTCTCTCAACTTTGCTTCAGAAGGCAACTTGAACATCAACCCATCAAGATCCATTAGAAGGCAAGCTGAGATGAGAAGCAAGTGTACAAATTGTATGAGCCAAAGGTGAGTGGATGAAATCAAACTTACATCACAAGCAAGCTAATGCAAATATTAAATCATCAAAAGTGGTTAGAGGGAAGTATGAAATAAGAATGCTATTTGCAAGTTAACAAGTTAGAAGTTAGAACCCTTCATCATAAGTTATCAATGGCTCTTTCAAGAACAAGACCTTATTTGAGGCTATTAGATTCATGTGGGATATCAATCAAGAGTTAGAGAATCAGTGGTTAGTAGTGAGATCAACATGAGAGAAAATTTAGCTAAACATCTAGAAAGGATTAAAAAAGAAAGAATAAAAAAAGGAGAAACTTTCATAGATTGTCACATCTATTACAATATCTCTCTCTTTCTCTCATGAATTTATCTCTAGTCTAATCGCAGATCTATAAAGAAAAGAAGAAAATACAAAAGAAAAGATAAAGAAAAGAAAAGAAAATCCTAAGCTGCACTAGAAGAGAGAAAACCTTAATCCCTGCTCTCTCTCTCTCTCTTCTCGAGTCTCTGGCCTACGGTACAATATTTATAGAATGGAGGCTAAGATTTTACTATAGGAGCGCACGCGTTGAAGATCAGGGCCAATGGCCATGCAAACGTGGCCATAGCCGCATTTACGCGGCTTGATTAGGGACAATGGCCCTGATCTTTTGGGCACTTTCTTGCCCAGCTGTGAGAAGCTTCTATATACTGATATGTTCTTGTATTTTTTTCCGTATTTTCTGTAGATATAACCTTTAATTAGAGATCCAATGTATCTTCTAAAAGCTCTTTGGCTTGGCATCAAAGAAATTTTGATTAATTACTTGAAAATGAGTTTAGTTAAACTTTTATTCCCATTTTGCACCTATACATTGTAATCTGCATACAAGAGATCGAAAATGGGTTAATATCGGTATTTTATTTGTAAACCGGGTCAGGAAATGTGAAAACCAAATGCAGAATTGATGACTAATCATACCCCATACTTTGTGGGCTCAAAGGCCTATCACTCTAGTGTTGGCCCAAAGGCCTTCCACTCTAGTTTTGATGATGATTAACTCATGTAGTTATGTTTACTAATAATCTTGTGTTGTTTAAGTTTCAGATCATTAATCAAGATATTAGTTGGTGATTAGCTTCAACAAGGTGTTTAGAAGCTTTTCATGATGATTCCAGGGCCAAAGAGTCAAGATCACACATTGCCTAGCCCATTGGATGGAGTTTTGGAGCAAGTCTACTTGAAGATGAAGATCGTCAAGAAGACTTAGGTATCCATAGTTTAGATAGTGTGTTTTTAGATCCATTTGTAAAGTTTAGTATAGTTGATATGCTCAAGTGCACAACACACAAAAAGTTTTATGTTTTGGATTTGGTTTTTATGAATAGTAGATCAAAACAAGTTTACATGTTTTTTATGTATATTAGATATGTTCTAGATACACATACATGGTTTTAACTTCCTATACAAGCTTATTTTGATGTCCCTATATCTTTTGCAAGAATTTTCCAAGTGTTTTTTCTTTGTTGCTTGTTTTCCAAACACCTAGTTTTCCACACTTGAGCTATCTTCTATCCTAATCTATTAGGATTATTTGTTTTGTGGAAAAAGAAAAAGGAAAGAGGTTTGTGGTTGAAAGAGACCACCTATTGTAAACCCTTGATTTCTTGCTTGCTCCCTCTTTGGTAGAGGTTGAGGTTGTGATTTGGGTTATTGGTTTGCTCCCTCTAGTGAGAGGTGGAGTTTGGTTGTAAACCCTCTTCGGTAGAGGTGTTGGTTGTTGTTATTGTTGTTTGGCTACGAGCCTACCCCTCGGTTGTGAGGTGGTTGTTTGAGAGAGGAGTTAGGTACTCCATTTGTTGTAAAAATCCTTCTCGGTGAAGGTTCCCTCGGTGGGAGTCCTCGGTGGACGGTATAGTGGATTGGAAATCCTACACGGTGGTGTAGGCGGGGATGTAGAGCAAGGGTGCTCGAACCTCGAAACATATCATTGTGTTTGCGTTTGATCCACTTGTCTCTAAACTCTCTCTCTTTACATTTGTGCAAAGCATAATTCTCATTGCCATATCATACATATCATATATTGCTTGTGTTGCCTTGCATTGTTTCATATTGCTATATTACTTATATGCTTGGTTGTTTGTGTGTGCCTCACTTGTACCTAATCAACAAGAGCTTCATATAGCACCTCAACCCATTCAAGGGGAATCAAGAGGAGTTAGTCCAGAGCCTTTCACGGGGAATTCGGCTACACTTGTTGATTGTACTAAGTGTGTTGCAAAATTTGCATTAGCTTTCGCATTTAGCGCACTTAGTTTTGCATTTAGTTTTAGATTAGCACAAACACCTATTCACCCCCCCTCTAGGTGTTCCCTTTCAATTGGTATCAGAGCTAGTGCTCCTGATATTAGGCTTAACATCCTAGGAGTGAGATCCATTTGCTTGCTAATCTTGTTTGCATTTGCTTGTTTGCACACATATAGTTTACCATGGCCTTCATGACCCCACCTATGTTTGACCCTTCCAACATTCATGTTTGGAAGATTAGGATGACCGTTTATTTACAAACCCTAGGTCATAAAGTTTACCTTGCCATTGCCAAGGAATCCTTTCTTAGTGATAGCAATCATGTAGGGGCCAATGCACAAGCCCTAGAGGCCATTAGAAGCACATTATCTAAAGATTATCTTTTACGTGTTTCTAACATTGATTCCGCCTTTGCAGTGTGGAATTTGTTGACAACCACCACCACCTCCGAGCTTCTATTGCCAAATCAACCGGAGGAGTCTAGTGGAGAATCCGATTCTCAATGCTTCATGGTCCAAGGGAATGACTCCCTTGAGGTACATTCGGAACCCCACTTAGATTGTGATGATAGTGCTAGTTCTTCATGTGATGATAATATTGATGCCCATGCTTTAAATGAAGAACTATCTATTGTATGTGAAAAGTTAATAGAAAAATATAAGATTTGAAAAAGAAAAGTCTAGATATTGAAAAAGAAAATAAAAGTTTGCATTCTAGACTTGATTTTGTTTTGCAAGAGAAGGTTGAGGTCTATAATGAAAGAGATGCATTAAGATCTCAATTAGAACTTGCCTTAAAAGAAAATAAATTTTTAAAAACTAAAAATGATTGTGAAACACTTTTGAAGAAAAATGAAAACTTGTCTTCTAAAATTGATTTTATTTTAAAGGAGAATGTTGATTTGAAAAATAAAATTATTTCCATTTCAAATGATTTAGATGTGTGTTTAAAGAAAAATGTTATTTTATAAAATAAGATTGATGCTCATGTTTGCCATGCTAGGGTAGTATCACACACTCCACCTATTGCATGCCACACTTCTTCTGAGATTAATGATGATATTTGCTTGCTTAAGAAGAAGGTTGATTGTTTGGGCTCCACTATGAGCCAATGTTCCATGAACCACTCACGCTTGGAAACCTTGGTTCGTAAGAAACAAGTTCCAACTTTTATGCATGCACACCCTCCACGGCATACACATGCTTCACACGGACACCATCAACACATGTATGCTCATGTGTACACATGTACACATTGTGGCTGAAAAGGCCATCTTGCTAAATTTTGCTATGATCGTTTACATGTTGAGAATTTAGCAAAGAAATTTGTTTGGGTTAGAGAAGGTACTAACCCCCATGGACCCAAGAAGATATGGGTACCAAAGACCACCCCTCCTATTATTTTTGATGTAGGTGTGGGCTCTTACATGATGTGAGAGTGATGACACCTTGGAGTGGATGCGTTCCGTACTTAAAGGAAATCATATGGATGCATCACTTTCAAGGGAAAGTTTGGTGGAGAGGACCACCTTTGTTTTGGAGAAATAGAGCGGTGCCCTCATTGGTTTTGGTATCGAATCTCTAACTCCTTATGTTTACATGCTTTCCATGTTTATCTTTCATAGCATGATTTGATGTTTAGTGATTATCATGAACATGCCATGTTAATTAGATTAGTGTTATACTTATTAGTTGGTTGAAACATCCATATTTTATATGGACTTATATTTTTGTGTTTTCACCTTGGTTAAACTAATTTGTATGACCTAGATCTAATGCACATGCATGTACATATTGATCATATATGATTTGTATTTTATATCTTTGATGTTTCATAACATGTTTTCATTGTCTATGGATTGTATGTAAATGCCATGATTATTAGATCCTTGACATACATGTATAGTATTTGAGACACACACGCTTGCATGAACCCATACTTTGTGTTCTCACCGTTTGTTTAAGCTATAATAATACATGTGAATTTACATAGTAATCATGTTTTAGTTGTATCATGATGATTTTTATATTGTGTTTTGATACTTCATGTGTTGATTACATGTTTAGATGTTAGTTTTCATTAAGACTAGGTATATATTCGTGCATATAGTGGGCCACAAATAAATCTATATATGTTTGAGCTTGAATGCTTATTTGAACCCATTAGATGTGCTAGTATAGCCTAGTTTTGATGATTCATACATTTTAAACTTGTATTCCCATTTTGGATTTGTTTTATGAATTTTTCACTTCATGTATATGTTTGTATTGCCAAACTTTAAGATATACATGTATACCCCTTGAGTCATTTGCCTTTCATGCAAATCTATATATGGACTCAATTGTGTTTAGGGATATGTATGTATACTTATTGTGTTGACAATTCATACATATACCTTGAAATGAAATTTGTTTTGATGAAGATTTAGTTTTTCTTATTTTTGTGTTTAATTGTTTAACTTCATGTATATGTCTATCTTGTCCAAACTATTAGATATACATGTTTATCCTTTTTGAGCCACGTGCCTTAATGCATATATTTTGTGGACTCTTTTTGTTTTGGATATGTATGTATACTTTAGTTTGTATTAGACATACATATGCCATGAAGATTAAATAAGCTTTGATGATTTTCGTGTTTTCATGATTAAGGAATAATTGAGCTTAATGAAAAATTTTCATGATTATGATATTCACACTTTATATGTACACTCACTTTTATTGCTTGCTCATGTTTTGCTTTCATGAGTCAAAATTGTGCTTAATTGGATTAGAGTGTTGATTTTCATGTGAATTTCTTATTTCATGAAAAACTATTTTGTTTTTATTCCTTGCTTGAAGGATTTCGTACTAGTTTAAAAGTTTTTCCATTTAACTAGTTACAGTATTCTTCACTATGGTAGAGATTTTCAAACATACTACATTTTCAAATCTATTTTTGAAAACCCCTACCTTCAATGGGCGGATGGATGGGAGATCATGGTCTTGTATGCTTTAAAATGAAAATCATTTAAAACTTGAACCTTGATTGGGAGGTATAGTAATATGATGTATACACTTGAACTTATTGCTATGTCAATTGGTATCATTGAACTCTTTCAATTGGTATCATTTTGATCTTTTTGTATACTCATATGTTTATTGTGTATGTATATTTTCAATTGGTATCATCTATTGGTGATTGGTACTCATTCTATTTCATACACATTTTATTTGTACTTATGATATAAATTTTTCACAAAATCTTGTTTATGCTAGTGCTTGAGCTTCAATTTTGTTTCAATTGATTACTTTTAAATTGGTATCAAGCCCATGCATCTTTTTAGTTGGTATTCCATAAAGGGGGAGAAAATTTAATTTTGTCTTTCAATTGGTGATTCTTCAATTGGTATTTGTTTCCCACTCCCTTACTTTATGATTGAAAATTTCATATTGGTATCATATGTTTAATATGAAAATTATTTACAATTGGTATCAAAATTTTGTTTTTTTTTTAATTTCAATTGATATCAAGATGTTTCATGTGCTTTTGCTTAAAATTGGTATCTAAAAATTTTGTTTTTAAGAAAAATATAAAAGTTTTGGTTTGTATTGACTATATGCATATAGATTCATGATGAGTGTATATTGTGTTGAAGAGCTTAACATCTCTTCGTTATGTGGTACACGTGTGTAGGGGGAGCTTCACATCTCCTCTTATGCATTACATAGTTTGTGTTATGTGAATTAGGGCTTAACATCCCTCTTTCATGTAATGCATATGTGTAGGGAAGCTAACTTAGCGTCTTCCTCTTCATGAATGTATATAGCATATAACATCTATTGATCTTTGTTTATTTTCAATTGATATCAAGATGCTTCATTGACATATTTATCTATTGTTATCATGTTGTTTATAGTCACCCCTTATTGACCTTGTTTTTGTTTTAGACAAAAAGGGGGAGAACATTGTTTTATTGTTTTGATTGACTTAAAAGGGGAGAAAGATTTTTACCCCTCATTTTATTGTTTGGATTGTTTAACCCCTTCTTGATCTTTTTGTTTGACAAAAAGGGGGAGAAAATTTTGTTTGATTTGATTTTACTTTGAACCCTTTGTTGATGATTGACAAAAAGGGGGAGAAGTATTTGAGTTTATATGCATGTTTTCATTGCTTAAGGGAGAGAAGTATTTGTCTTCCTTGTTATTTTTGCATATATGTTTTTGTATTGCAAATAGGAGAAAAGATTTTGATTTATGCTTGTTGCATGTTTTATCTCCATACTTGCATACATATTCATGTGCTTCATTTCCATATCTTATTATTCATGTCTATGCATGAGTTAAGGGGGAGCTTCTTTGAAGCTTAACTTTAATCCATGCATATATAACTCCATGAGTTTTGTCATCATCAAAAAGGGGGAGATTGTTGGCCCAAAGGCCTTCCACTCTAGTTTTGATGATGATTAACTCATGTAGTTATGTTTACTAATAATCTTGTGTTGTTTAAGTTTCAGATCATTAACCAAGATATTAGTGGTGATTAGCTTCAACAAGGTGTTTAGAAGCTTTTCATGATGATTCCAGGGCCAAAGCGTCAAGATCACACATTGCCTAGCCCATGGATGGAGTTTTAGAGCAAGTCTACTTGAAGATGAAGATCGTCAAGAAGACTTAGGTATCCATATTTTAGATAGTGTGTTTTTAGATCCATTTGTAAAGTTTAGTATAGTTGATATGCTCAAGTGCACAACACACAAAAAGTTTTATGTTTTGGATTTGGTTTTTATGAATAGTAGATCAAAACAAGTTTACATGTTTTTTATGTATATTAGATATGTTCTAGATACACATACATGGTTTTAACTTCCTATACAAGCTTATTTTGATGTCCCTATTCATGTGTTGAAAAATCAAGTTTGATAAAATACAAGTGTTGGTTTTGATAAAATTGGCAAGACACAAAAATGAATTGATATGATTGATATATGTCTTAAAATTTTTATCACAAGTTTGTGTTTCAATACAAAATGTTAAAACAAGTTTTATGGGATTTTCAGAAAAGATAAAAGATTTTTATAAAATAATTTTCCCAGTTTTTCTGACCCAGTTTTTGTTCCAGGCTTCAACCAAGTCGACTAGTAGCCTGACTAGTCGACTAAGGCTGAGGCCGGTCGACCGGGCCGGTCGACCGACGTGCACAAATCTGTGCACGTTTGGAGGCACTGGGACGGTCGACCGCGCCGGTCGACCGGAGCACTTACAGTGCTCTCTGTTTGTTTCGGTCGACCGGGCCGGTCGACCGCAGTTGCCCAACGGTCATATTTCCGACCGTTGGCGGTCGACCGGGCCGGTCGACCGTTGCCTGTCAGAGCTGCCAGCTCAGCTCTAACGGCTAGTTTTGTATTGGGGCTATATATACCCCACTCTCTTCATAGTTTTTGTAGAAGTTTTCAAGGGCAAAAATTCCAGACCTTCTTAAGTGTTTTTAAAGAGTTTTTTTAGCTTTAAACTTCCAATTTGATTTGTATTTTGGGTTTTTGGAAAATCAAAGAAAATAGGAATTTGGGAGATTTGTCTTGATTTTCATTCTATATCTCTTGCAAGAATTTTCCCAAGTGTTTTTTCTTTATTGCTTGTTTTTCAAACACCTAGTTTTCCACACTTGAGCTATCTTCTATCCTAATCTATTAGGATCATTTGTTTTGTGGAAAAAGAAAAAGGAAAAAGGTTTGTGGTTGAAAGAGACCACCTATTGTAAACCCTTGATTTCTTGGTTGCTCCCTCTTTGGTAGAGGTTGAGGTTGTGATTTGGGTTATTAGTTTGCTCCCTCTAGTGAGAGGTGGAGTTTGGTTGTAAACCCTCTTCGGTAGAGGTGTTGGTTGTTGTTATTGTTGTTTGGCTACGGGCCTACCCCTCGGTTGTGAGGTGGTTGTTTGAGAGAGGAGTTAGGTACTCCATTTGTTGTAAAAATCCCTCTCGGTGAAGGTTCCCTCGGTGGGAGTCCTCGGTGGACGGTATAGTGGATTGGAAATCCTACACGGTGGTGTAGGCGGGGATGTAGAGTAAGGGTGCTCGAACCTCGAAACATATCATTGTGTTTGCGTTTGATCCACTTGTCTCTAAACTCTCTCTCTCTTTACATTTGTGCAAAGCATAATTCTCATTGCCATATCATACATATCATATATGCTTGTGTTGCCTTGCATTGTTTCATATTGCTATATTACTTATATGCTTGGTTGTTTGTGTGTGCCTCACTTGTACCTAATCAACAAGAGCTTCACATAGCACCTCAACCCATTCAAGGGGAATCAAGAGGAGTTAGTCCAGAGCCCTTCACGGGGAATTCGGCTACACTTGTTGATTGTACTAAGTGTGTTGCAAAATTTGCATTAGCTTCCGCATTTAGCGCACTTAGTTTTGCATTTAGTTTTAGATTAGCACAAACACCTATTCACCCCCCCTCTAGGTGTTCCCTTTCATCTAGTTTTGATGATGATTGACTCATGTAGTTATAGTTTGCTAATGATCTTGTCTTTATATAGTTTCAGTTATTAATCAAGATATTAGTAGGTTCTCTAGCTTCAACAAAAGAATTTTGAAGCTAACATATGTAGATTCAAGAGCTCTCATGTCAAGATCGCATCTAGCACTCAGTTGAAGTCAAGCTCTTTGGATCGTATTTGGATCGAGTCGACTTGGAGAAAGAGTTCTACAAGAAGACTTCGGTTTGTGTTTAGTTTAGTTTGTTAAAGGGTAGAAGATACATTTGAAGCTCAAAAAGGCCAGAAAAGGTCATTGGAGAGCGACATCTTCAGGGTAAATTGCGATTGTACTTTTCTTTCTATTAGCCAAGTAGCCCTCCTAACTAATCTCTTTGCAGGCTGCAGTATTCATTGTCCAGTCCTTGTGTTATCAGCATGTCAACCTAAAAGAGAAGGACTTGGCCATCATTGACCTCCTGAAGAAACTAGAAGAGTCATATGCAGCAAAGAGAGAGGCCGACGAGAAGCTCGCAAAGCTCTAGGCCGATTTGGACCAAGAGTTGGTTGCTCTTTGAGGTCAAGAAAGAGCATTCGTCTAGCTTCAGGGGAAGCTTGAAGAGCAGATCGTCAAGTGGGGAGGAAGTCCTTAGAGCTTGGGCAAAAAAATTCTGAGCTCCAATTCACCCAGAGAGAGTTGGGGGAAGCACGCCTGTTGGCTGAGGATGCCTAGGCTGGGCGTGATTACGAGAGGGCTGCCTTCAAAACCAAAATGGAAGGCCGCACCCTGACAAAGCAAGCACAAGTCAACAAGGTTGAGGCCGAGAAAAGGCTGGCGACTTCATAGTGAAGGTGCAGAAGGAGATCCAAGTATAGAAGCGCTTGAAGTACAAGTAAGGATATAAGAACCAGATGCAAGAAAAAGTACCAAGGTACTCTCTTAAGGTTAGTGTCTCTCGAGGGAATCAAAGTGCATTTGGTAAAAGTTCACCTAAAGCGGGGTGAATAGGTGAAGTGCTAATCATATGCGGAATTTAAAATTTTTATGCTAATAAAACTAAAACGCATAAATGAAGCTAAGAAGTGAAGCCGAATTCCTGGTGAGGGGCTCTGAAACTTCTCCTCAAGATTTCTCAAGACTAAGAGTTGAGATTCTTTAATAGCCTTCTTGATCAATACAAGTGTAAGTACAATATCAAGTATGTATATAGATGAGCAATAATAATAATATAAGATATATACAAATAGAGTTGATTTGAGAGACAGGAAAACACAAATACGAAGATATGTTTTGAGATTTGAGCCACTTGCTCTACATCTCTGCCTTCACCGCGTGAAGGATTTTCACTATCTCTACAAAAAAAACTCGACAAAAGATACAAACTTTAATCCTCTACACAAGAGGAGGCACAAAGCCAATGCACAAAGAAAATCACCTCTACACAAGAGAGAAAATCACCTCTACACAAGAGGGAGGGCACAAAGCCAATACTCACCTACATAAGAGAAGGCAAAAAGACAAATGCACAAAGCAAATTGGAGGTTACAATCCTTGATAATCACAAAGATCACAAACAAAGAATCTCACAATACAAGATCCTAAATGATAGATTTTACAATGATAGCTCAAGTTTGTGAGAAAACAAAGATTTTAAAAATGAAGCTCTTTAGAAAACAATTAGGAAAAACTTCTATGTAGATATATAAACTTGGAGAACAAAACTTGTGTTTCCCAAAAACTTGTTTTCTTTTATTTTCCAAAATTTTGAAACACTTGAAATAAACACACTTAAAGAT
The DNA here is from genome assembly GCA_038442645.1 of Agave tequilana. NCBI lineage: Eukaryota > Viridiplantae > Streptophyta > Magnoliopsida > Asparagales > Asparagaceae > Agave > Agave tequilana. The sequence goes on along the minus strand of JAVJIF010023006.1, from coordinate 74,063 downwards.
GTGGATTTGAAGCTCAAAAACTTGTTAAAAACTCTTTTGAAAATAGCCAAGAGAGTATTTGAAAACTGGGTGTAAAAATCTTGTAAAATTTTAGAGCAAACTCTCCCCAAAGCCCCATTATATAGGCCCAAAAAAATTAATATCATTGGGGAAAAAGCCAGGTCAAATAGGCCTTGCAGTTGGCCGGTCGGTCAACCACCTAATGGCTATATTTTTAGCCGTTGGGGTTTGCTGGTCGACCCGGCGGCCGACCGTGTCCAACATCTAGAGAGGAAAGTTCTCTGGCGGTCGACCGCACGGTCGATTGAAACAAACAGAGAGCACTGAGTCTCTCTGCGATCGATTGGTCGGTCGACCGACTTGCTCAACCCTAGGCTCGTACACATCCGGTCGAGCGGGCTCAGCCCAAAAACTATATTTTTGTGTTTTTAAATATCTTTTTATATCCAATTAAATCTCTGTGAACCTCAATAAATTCTACAAAAATAAGTTCATGTAAATACATTAAAGTATACATATGTGTAATCAAATATCATCATATATTGTAAACATGTGAACTATTTTTGAGATTGATAAGTACCATTTTGAAATATAAACTATAAATTAAATGTTTTTCCAAAACTAAATGTTGACACTCCTAAAAGATAAAACTCTGAGACAGCTCTTTAACCGATCTGAACGATGTCTAACTTGTCGACACTTCCAAAAGACAAATCGTAGATAAGCTGATGACCAGTTCTTACTGATCCCTAATTGACAAAGCAGTGACTTGAACCCTACTGATCCAGTGAGGTAAACAGTAGGCCAAGCATTGCATTTGAATAGCCCTAGGCATGCCTATGAGGCTAAGTGTGTTCAACACTTAACCTCGCCTGAGCCCAAAGGGCTAGCTTCGCTTTTGACATAGTTCTATTAAGAACTAACATTTAGCTTCGCTTGAAGCTCTTCATAGTTTTATTAAGAACAAACTCTCAGCTTCGCCTGAAGCTCATCATAGCTCCGCAGAGAGCTAACTCTTAGCTTCACCTGAAGCTTTTCGTAGCTTCATAGAGAGCTTACTCTTAGCTTCGCCTTGGGTCTACTACTGAAATATTGGTCATCAAATTTGACCAGGAGAAGTTCGAGCAACTTCTTTCTGAGGGCAGCGCAATCCCTCTGAACATGTGCAAGCATAGGAAGATTTTTCTTGTCCAGATCTCCTTTGGTCAAAACTTGGAAGCGAGTCTCTGTTGAGAATAGTATGGCTCCACGTGAGCCTACTTCAGCCTTATGCGAGGCTAAACAAGCTTCTATTGAAGCTAAGATCCCATGTGGACCTACTATAGTCTCCAGCGAGGCTAATATAGCTCTGCATTAGCTCATAATAGCCCCCGTTCAGGCTAATTTACCGTCGCATAGTATTAGAGATGATTCTCTTGCGAAGCTTCTCTCACATCCTCTAACCGCGAGGCTAAGATGTCTGAATTAGCTCTCCAAAGAATTAAGGCGAAAGCTTGCTTATCCAGTAAAGCTAAAGCCAAAGTGCCACTTGGCATTAGTGCTGCTCCAGTGCTCAACGGAGCTAACTAGCTTCACTAAAAGTAATTGGACAGCACAACAGCGCTAAGATCTCTTCCAACAGCAAGGTTAAATCACAAAGTGCTAAACCAACTTCGCCATGCGAAGCTAAATCATTCAGTAAATCTATCCTAACTTCGCCTACGACTAAAAAGAAAGCCTTTAAGGCTAAGCCTAGGGCTTTTCAGCCCAAGAGGCTAACAACCATTCTCTCTGAGTCTCTGTGTTGGATTGGTTGGGTTGATTAATACAGACTTAAGGGATTGTCTGAGCAACAATAGGACCATCATTCTGAGGAATCATTTTCCATTTCACCATCCCAGTATGGACTGGTGGGATGCCAACTAGTGACAATACACTTTGTCCACTATTGTTTGGGGTCAATCCCCATAATACTTCCTCTAAGCAGGCAATCAGTCTTTAACCGATTATCAATCCAATTTTTCAAGAGGCTTAGGTCTCAAAAGAAAAAAGTTTCAAAGGTGCCAAACCTCCCAGTATCCTCTGACAACATGATAACGGAGGACGGGACCTGATACGATCTAGAAGAAGGAGGCAGGGGGTTAATCCTCCTCTCAGTTTTTCAGACTCTAATTATAGCCCTGGCTTAGGTCAGATTATGATCGACCAAGAGGATGCCTTCCAAGGTACTAGCTCCAAGGTAGCAATACCTTTCAATTATGATCAACCTTCTTCCCTCACAAGAGGTTCTCTATCACCAAAACCATTGAGGCACATTTGTTGGCTCAAGGTTGCAATCGCCGATTTCTTATTTTGATGATAACAAAACTAATGTAGCTATTTACTACTAAACAATTTCAAGTATTTTAAGTATTTTTTTCAGGGTTCAAGAAGATTCAAAGTATTTTTTTCTCAAAGGAAGGTATTTAAAGTCTAAGGCTCACTCAAGAATGAGATTCAAGTTAGGACAATCAAGATTTACTCTTTAGAGAAGCCAACTAGAAGAATGCTTGAAGACATGTAAAACTTATGTTAGAAAATAGTATGTTTAAAGTATAGGGTGTAAAAATGATGCTCAAGAAGTCATACACACACAAAATACAAGTTTTATGACTAATTTTTCTCATTTTGGTTGTTTACAAGGTTTAGTGTTTGATACATATCCTACGATTTTTCAAGTTTATTTTTATCATGTATCCCAAAGACTATGTATTGCCAAAACATTTTTATAACTCGTATAAATATTTAGAAATTAGTTTAAATTCATTTTTACCCAAAAATAGAGTTTTTAGGCTTGGTCAGTTGACCAAGCGGTCGACCGAACGTCGGGGCCATTTTGGCCTCAGCCTGTTCATGTCATTCACGTTTGTCAGGCGACCGGGGGGTCGAACGGCAAACCTAGTAGTCAATCGGGCGGTCGATCAACTGGCACTAGCAGATCTCAGTTGAGATTGTCGATCGGGCGGTCGACCGACGCCGACAGTTAGTTCAAACTAATTGAACTACCGGTCGACTGGGCGGTCGACCGATGTTCTGGCACAGCACAATAATGGCTAGTTTTTGAAAATATATTTCTTTGACTTTTTCTCCAACAGGTATATTTGCTCTTTTTGGGTCTAATCACTCTCTTAATGACTGATAGGCTCTCCTAACTATGTTTTATCATTTGCCTATATATAGAGTTCATTTATAGAGGATTGCTAACAATTAGTTTTTGAAAAATCTTTGAAAAATCAAGTTTATTCAAGAGAAAAGTTTTCAAGTTTTCTTTCTTCAAGTGCTCTCATTTCAAAACTATTTTACAAGTTTTCAGCTCTTATATTGATTCATTTTCAACTGATTTTCTCTTTCACAAACTTCTTGAGTTTCATCTCACATCAAATACTATAGGAAGTTGTAAAAGGGATTGGTTATGATCTTTATGGTCACCAAGAGCTTGTAAACCTCATTGTCTTTGTAATACCTCTTGTGTAGAAGATTTAGAGTTGGAGTTGTGTACTCTGATCTTGTGTAGACCTTGTAGTTCCTTTGTGGAAAGATTCTTAGTGGATAGTGTAATCCTTCACGCAGTGAAGGCGAGGACGTAGAGCTTGGTGCTCAAACCTCAAAACAAATCTCTTGTGTTTGTGATTGCTTTCTCACTTATTCTTACTCTATTTTAGTTGCTTACACATGTGTTTTTGCTTTTATTTCACTTGTTATTCATATCTAGCCTCATTCATCATTATCGATTTTCACTCTCTAAATCAAGAAGGCAATTGAGCACCTCAACTCATTGTCCAGAAGAATTAGTGGAGAAGTTCTAGAGCCCCACATAGGGGATCCGACTTCACTTCTTAATTTGAGTTGACCGTTTGCATCATTCATATTATAAATTATTGCATTTTCATATTTTGATCATTTGATTAGCTTTACACCTATTTATCCCCCTCTAGGCGTACTTTCAATTGGTATCAGAGTCTTGTACTCTAGTTTTTGGTTTAACCATCTTAGAGAGATCCACTAGCTAATCACTTATTTACTTATTCACTATACTAGTTTACATGGCTGAAGAAATCAAGAGTCCACCCAAGTTTGTGCCTTAACTTTCCCAGATGAAAGTTAAGAGGACTATTTTCTTGAAATCCTTAGGAAATTGGGTTGCAAAGGTGGTGACTAAACCTTTTAGTGTACCCGATAGTGATGAGGGCACATGGTCCAAAATTGCCATCAAGAAATTTGATGCCAATGCAAAAGCCCGCATGCATTACTTCAAGTCTTGAATGATGATGATATTGGTAGGATTATTCATTGCAAATCTGCCTATGAGATTTGATCATACTTAGTTGTCACACACGAGGGGACATCATAAGTCAAGAGAGCTAAGATTGATCTCTTGTGTTCCTTATATGAAAATTTTGCTATGAATGAAGAAGAATCTATTGATAACATGATTAATAAATTTACTAAAATCATCAATGGTCTTGCTTCTTTAGGTGATGGAATTGATAATGACCAAAAAGTGAGAAAAGTCATCCGAGCCTTTCCACCATCATGGGAAGTGAAAGGTACAACTTTAAAGGAGCTCAATGACAAAGAAGAGATAGAGCTCATAGGTCTTATTAGCAATCTTAAAACCCCTGAGATGGAGAGAAAAGCAAGAGAAGAGAAGGCTTCACAAAATAAGAAGATGCTAACCTTCAAGTCCACTCCTACCATTTCTGATGAAGATGAAGAAGAAGAAGAAGATGACAAAGATCTTTCACTCCTTGTTAAGGATGTAAGAAGGATGTACAATAAGGCAAAATTCAACAACCGGAGAAAATGATAAGACAAGGAGGACAAGAAAATTATTTGCTACAATTGTCAGAAACGCAGACATGTCATTGCTGAATGCCCAGAGAACAAAGCCAAGCCTACAACTTTCAAGAAACCATATAAGAAGAAAACTTTAAAGGCAACATGGGACTCAGAGAGAAAATATGAAGAGGAGGTTGACATAGCTCATGTGTGTTTCATGGCAAATGAGAATACACCAAGGTAACATTTGAATCTCATCTTGATGAATGTGAACCTTCTATAGATGAATTGGGTGAAGCTTTTGAAGAGTTATCCAACAAAACATGATATTATCAAAAAGAAATATTTAAGAATGAAAAAAGAAAATGAACTTCTCCAAAATTAAATAGCTGTACTTTCAAAAGAAAAAGTGGTTTTGTCTCCCACACTTCAAAACACACAAAGGATTATGTTGCTCAAAAAAGATTTTTGTAAGACTAAATTTCTTATGATCGATGAAAATGAGATTTCAACTTTGAAAAATAAAATAAATATTTTAATCAATGTTTTGAAAAAGTGTGAGTTTGATAAGACTAAATTAGAGGCTATGTTTCCAAAGAGGCAAACTCAAAGGAAACCTCATGTTTCACATGCTCACGCACAATCTCATTCACATCATGCCACACACACTAAACATGCTCATGTTTCACATGCTCACCATGCATATACACATCATGCATTTCTTTATGGCAAGGTATATACATGCTCTTGTTGTGACCGAAAAGGTCACTTGGCCAAGTTTTGTTATGATTGCATAAATGCTTCAAATGATTATGTTTGGGCTTGAAAAACTAACACTTTAAGACCCAAGAAAGTTTGGGTACTAAAATCAACAAATTTATTACTTAATATAGATACGCACCAAGGCTCTAAGACGTAAGAATAGGTGGTACCTTGATAGTGGTTACTCAAGGCACATGACTTGGGATATCAACAACTTTACAACACTATCAAAGTATCATGAAGGTGTCACCGTCACCTTTAGGGATAATTCAAGGAGCAAAATTGTTGGTATAAGTAATATCAAGATTGACTCATCTCCTTTATTTGAGAATGTTATTTTGATTGAAGGTCTTAAGCATAATCTTTTGACCATTAGACAACTTTGTAATAGAGGGTTCAAAATGTTTTTGATGATTTTTCTTGTGACATTTTGGATAAGAAAACAAATACTTGTGTTCTTTTCGGCTTTCGTGAAAATAATGTATATATGATTGACATGCTCAATTTAGATTGCAATGTCACTTATTTGAATGTTTTTAATGAAGACTCTTGGTTATGGCATATGAGACTAGGGCACGTTTCGTTTGACCACTTATCTAGAATTAATTCTAAAGATTTGGTGAAAGGTATTCCTTACTTGAAGTTTGAAAAGAACCACATTTGTGATGCGTGCCAACTTGAGAAACAAACCAAGTCCTTTTTCAAAACAATCAAGTATATTAAGAAAACTAGATCTTTAGAGTTAATCCACATGGATTTATTTGGCCCAACTAAAGCTAAAAGTCTTAGTGGTAATCATTTTGTTTTACTTATGGTTGATGATTTCTCTAGATTTACATGGGTTTTCTTTTTAAAACATAAAGATGAAGCTTTTTCACATTTTCATATTTTTAGAAAAAGGGTTAAAAAAGAAAAGAATTTTTCAATTTTACGCATAAGGAGTGATAGAGGTGGTGAATTCATCAGCCATTTTTTTACCACTTATGGTGAAGAGAAGAAAATTAAATATGAATTATTTTGCACTAGAACTCCACAATAAAATGGAGTCATTGAAAGAAAGAATCATACTTTTCAAGAAATGGTTAGGACAATGATTAGTGAATACAGACTCCCTCAATATTTATTGGCTGAGACTGTAAACACTTCATGTTACATTGAAAATCAAATTTACTTTTGTAAAAATTCAAATAAAATTCCCTTTGAGATTTACTATTTGAGAAAACCAAATGTTTCTTATTTTAATGTCTTTGGTTAAAATATTTTATTTTGAATACCTAAGGTAATTTAGGTAAGTTTGATCCAAAATCTTTTGAGGCTATTTTTGTTGGATAGTTAAATACTAGTAAAGCTTATAGAGTTTTCATTAGGTCAACCTTGACAATTGAAGAGTCTATACATATTAAGTTTGAGGAATCTGACTCTCTTGTAAAGAATATTATAGAGATTGATTCTTTAGGTGAAGACTTTGAAAAGGTTTCTATGAAAGATTCATCGGCACAATACGAAGAGAAAAAGCCTAAAGATGATACAAATGGAGAAGGCCAAGATGTTGAAGTGGAGCCAACACAACCACTTTCAAAGGATAGATATATGCTACAAGTCATCCCAAGGACCCCTTCATTGGTGATGTATCCAAAGGGGTAACTACTCACTCCAAACTCCATGATATTTGTAGTATTTTACATTCATTTCTCATATCGAGCCCAAAAACATCCTCAAAGCTGAGGGCGACTCATATTGGTTGCTTGTCATGTAAGAAAAGCTGAATCAATTTGAGCACACCAAGTTTGGCATCTTGGTCCTAGATCCCACGATAGACCAACCATTGGTACTAAATAGATTTTTAGGAATAAGTTGGATGAGTCAGAAAATATTATTAGGAATAAAACTAGGTTAGTGGCCCAAGGTTATACCCAAATCGAAGGAATTATTTTTGAGAAAACCTTTGCACCTGTAGCACAGCTTGAGGCCATACAGATGACACTTGTTTTTGCTTCTTTTAAAAATTTTAAGCTTTTGCAAATAGATATTAAAAGTGCATTTTTGAATGATTTTATTGAAGTGTATGTTGAACAACCCCCGGGGTTTGTTAATCCTGTTAACAACCCCCGGGGTTTGTTAATCCTGTTGGCCCAAATGTTACACTCTCCGGTTTATGCATTTTAATGATAACAAAACATATAAAAACTATTTGGTACTAATAGAGGTTCAAGAATGAATTTCAGGTTGATACAGGTATTGATGGCTCAAGAAGACTCACTCATAGGATAAGAGCGCGGTTCAGAGACGCCTACCTGTGGATCATTGTGTTATTAGCTTGTTAAAGAATATATAGTATTGAAGCTCAAATACCCTACATACACAAAATTGCACGTGTTTTTAAAAGATTATCTTTGACTCTTGATAAAATAATTTAAGTCCTATTTCAGTATATGGATACTTAGCTTATTGTATTTTATAAGTCTTTACAAAAATTCCTTTGAAAATAACATATCTTCAAATCAGATTTCTAACCTGTTTTCGGTTTATGACCTGTTGCAGTGATCGGGTGGTCGACCGGCTCTGTTACAGGTTAGAACGGTCGACCGCGCGGTCGACCGCAGTCCTGACCTATGGGGCGTGCATGTGTGCACGGTCCCCGGTTGACTGAGCCCCATTACGGTCGACCAAGCGGTCGATCGACTGACAGACCTAAACTCTCAGTTTGGGCTGGTCGACCGGGCGGTCGACGGTCATAATATTTGAAAACTGGTCGACCAGCTGGTCAACCGTGCTCTGCATTTCTGGCCAAACGGCTAGTTTTTTAAACCTGTTTTAAAACGTGATTTTTATCTTAAAACGTGGATTAGGCTGGATTTTAGTCAAATTATACCTACTTAGTCCGAATAGATATTTACCCTTTAATCCCTACCTAAATCCTATATATAGGGGTGGTTGGGATTGAGGTGAAATATAACAACTATTATAAAGATTTCAAAGTTTGAGTATTCTTGAAAGAAGTATTTTACTCTCAGTTTTTGTGCTCTAATCTCTGTTTTATTTCTGAAACTTTTGAATCAAATCTCTCTTCTACTTTATTTTATTTTCACTTACAAGCTCTGAGCTTCAATCCTACATATTATTCTCTAGGGTTTTGTAAATAAAAGTTTTTCAAAAGAGAGTTTGTGGTCTTTTGATTACCAAGTGATTATTGTACTTGTGGCTACACTACCTCTGGACTAGAGGAGTGTGATTGAGGAGTTGGGTACTTCCTACTGATTGTAATCCTTTGTGGAAATTCTAGTGGATCGGAAATCCTTCTGGGTAAAGACCGTGACGTAGAGCTGGGTGCTCGATGAGCTGGGTGCTCGAACCTCGAAATAAATCTCTGTGTTTGTGATTGGTTTACTTGTGTCTTTTACTTTCTATTCATTCATTCTTATATTGTTGATTTATACTCTTACAACAAGATTGCATTGCGCACCTCAAACTCCTATTTAGAGGAATTACGAGGAAGAAGTTCAGAGCCCTTCACGGGGTATACAACTTCTAATCTTGCTTTGAGTGATTGTTGCATCATCTCATTTTTAATTGGTGCATTGATTAGCATTACACCTATTCACCCCCTCTAGGTGCGATTTCAATTGGTATCAGAGGTAGGACTCTAGTTTTTAGCTTTACATTCTTAGAGAGATCCTATAAGTTGCTAATTACTATTTTCATATTTTCATTCATCCACTAGCAAAGATGACCGATAACATTTGATGGACTCAACTTTCCATGTGGAAAGTTAGGATGAACATATGTTTGCAATCTCTAGGTAGCCGAGTTGCTAAGTCTTTGACCAAGCCCTATAGTGCACTCGTAGGTGAGGAGGACACTTGGTTTGATCTTACCTCTAAGGAAGTTGATGAAAATTTGAAGGCTCAAAATGCCTTACTTTTAGCATTAAATGTGGTTGACTTAACATGGGTTATCCGTTGCAAATCCGCCTATGAGATTTGGCAACACTTATTGGTCACTCATAAGGGAACATCAGAAGTCAAGAGAGCTAAAATTGATCTCTTGCTTTCTCAATATGAAAGTTTTAGAATGCAAGAAAATAAATCTATTGATGACATGATTACTAAGTTTACTAAAATCACAAATGCTCTTGCTTCTCTAGGTGATGAATCAACAATGACCAAAAGGTGCGTAAGGAGATTCGTGCACTCCCTTCATCATGGGAAATCAAAGCTACCACCTTGAAGGAATTAAATGACAAAGACGAGATGAAGCTCATCAGTCTTATTGGTAACCTTAAGACTCATGAGATGGAGAAAAAGGCTAGAGAAGAAACGGTGCCTAAAAAAAAAAGTCTATTACTTTCAAGTCTACCTCCACCATCTTCGATGATGAAGAAGATGAAGAAGAAGATGACGAGCTATTTCTTCTTGTGAGAAATGTAAAAAGAATATACCACAAGAAAAAGCTCAACCATAGAAGCAATGGGAAGGGAAGGAGGAGAAGAAGATCACATGCTACAACTGTCGGAAACCTGGACACATCATGGCCGAATGTCTAAATTTCAAGAACAAGATATCTTCTTCCATGAAGCAAAAGAAGTCGTTTGTAAAGAAGGCATTCAAAGCCACTTGGGATTCAGAAAGTGAATCCGAAGATGAAGTTGACACCGCTAACATGTGTTTCATGATAAACACACCTAAGATAACTTTCGAACCATCTTATGATGATATTGAAATAAGTAAAGAAGAGTTATTACAAGCTTTCATTGAACTTTCAGAAAATTATGATTCTAAGAAGAAAGATTGTGTAAAATTGAAAAAGGAAATTGAAATGCTTAACAACCAAATTGCTAATTTTACAAAAGAAAAAGATGAATTATCTTCCACTATTATTTCAACACAAAGAGATTTTGATGCCTATAGAGTTGCATGCAAAGCTAAATATCCTAAAATTGATGAAAAGGAGATTTCTATGTTAAAAACTAAAATAAATGATTTGGGAAATATTTTAAAAGAATGTTCATTTAACAATACTAAATTAGAAGAAATGTTGTCAAAGAAACACATGCACACTTCACATGTTTTAACATGATAAACCATCACATGCTAAAACACCACATGTTCACAAATCACATGTTCATAAACCACATGCTCATTATGCTTTTAAATATGAAAGAATTTATAAATGTACTTATTATGGCTGGAATGGTCATTTAGCCAAATTTTGTTATGATCATATAAATAGTATGAATAATCATGTTTGGGTTCAAAACACTAACATATTAGGACCCAAGAAAATATGGGTACTAAAATCAACCATTCAATTATTTGATATAGGTACACATCAAGACTTCAAGACGTAGGGAGCGGTGGTACCTTGATAGTGGCTGCTCAAGGTATATGACATGGGACATCAATAATTTTGCAACCTTATCGAGGTATGTTGAAGGTGGCACCGTCACCTTCGGAGATGACTCCAAGGGCACCATCATCGGTATTGGTAACAACAAGATTGGTACATCTCCTTTAATTGAAAAATGTAGTTCTTATTGATGGGCTTAAACATAATTTACTTAGTATTAGTTAACTATGTGATCGTGGTCTCAAAGTTATTTTTGATGAATCTTCTTGCAATAATTTTGATTATAAAACCAATGAATGCATTCTCACCGGATTTCATGAAAATAATGTCTACATTATTGATATGCTTAATTTGGATTGCACTACAAAATGTTTCTTTTGATGAGATTTCATGGTTATGGCATAGAAGATTAGGCCATGCTTCTTTTGATCATCTTTCTAGAATCAATTCTAAGAAATCGATGAAATGTATTCCTTATTTGAAGTTTGAAAAGGACCGCATTTGTGGTGCGTGCCAACTTGGGAAACAAATCAAGTCCTCTTTTAAACCAATCAAGGATATCCTGACATCTAGGCCATTAGAATTGATCTACATGGATCTATTTGGACCAACTAAAACTAAAAATTTAAATAGAAATAGATATTTTTTGGTTTTAGTCGATGATTTCTCTTGTTTCACATGGATTTTCTTTTTAGAGCATAAGATCAAACTTTTTAGCATTTTAAGATTTTTTGAAAAAGGGTTGAAAAAGAAAAAAGATTTTCGATTTTACGCATAAGAAGTGATAGAGGTGATGAGTTTGTCAACCAATTCTTTATGACTTATTGCGATGATAATGGAATTAAGCATGAATGCCATGTCCTAGAACTCCACAACAAAATGGAGTCGTTGAACGGAAGAATAGAAATCTTCAAGAAATGGCTAGGACCATGATAAGTGACTACGGGCTCCTTCAATACTTATGGGCCGAGGCCATAAACACCGCATGCTATATATCGAACCGAATTTACTTGTGTAAAAATACTTTCAAAACTTTCTTTGAAATCTATCATTTGAGAAAACTAAATGTTTCGTATTTTAAAATTTTTGGATGCAAATGTTTTGTTTTGAACACCAAAGATATTTTGGGAAAATTTGATGCTAAAGCTTTTGAAGCAATTTTTGTTTGCTATTCTAGTATTAGCAAGGCATATAGAGTGTTCAATAAATCATCTCTTATAATTGAAGAATCTATGCATGTTAAATTTGAGGAATCTAATGCATTTGTTAAGAATGTTATAGAGATTGATTCTTTAGGTGAAGACATGGAGAAAATATCCTTGAAGGACTCACCCATCCAAGAAGACAAGTAAGAACTAAATGGTGAAGTTCAAAAGAATGAAGTGGAACCATCACAACCATTTCCTAAAGATTAGAGATATGCTACAAATCATCCCAAAGATCTCATCATAGGTGATGTATCAAAGAGGGTAACCACTCGCTCCAAACTCCATAATTTGTGTGGGCATTATGCATTCATATCTCATATTGTACCCAAAAACATCCTGGAAGCCGAGAGTGACTCATATTGGTTGCTTGCTATGCAAGAAGAGCTAAATCAATTTGAGCGCAACCAAATTTGGCATCTTGTTCCTAGACCCCATGATAGACCAATTATTGGTACTAAGTGAATTTTTAGGAACAAGTTGGATGAGTCAGGAAATGTTGTTAGGAATAAGCTAGATTAGTGGCCCAAGGTTACACCCAAGTTGAAGGAATCGACTTTGAGGAGACCTTTGCACCCGTAGCACGGCTAAAAGCCATACGGATCACACTAGCTTATGCATCCTATAAAAATTTCAATCTTTTTCAAATAGATGTAAAAAGAGCATTTTTAAATGATTTTATTGAAGAGGAAGTATATGTTGAACAACCCCCCGGTTTTGTTGATCATATACATCCAAATTTTATTTTCAAACTAGACAAAGCATTATATGGTTTAAAAAAGCTCCAAGAGCTTGGTATGAAAGACTTTCTACTTTTCTTCTATCAAATGATTTTGTTAAGGACAAAGTAGACACCACATTATTTACTAAACATGTTGGTAGTGACATTCTTATTGTACAAATCTATGTTGATGATATAATCATTTGTTCTACTAATGAATTACTTTGCAAGGAGTTTGAATCATGTATCCAACATGAATTTGAGATGTCTTCGATGGGTGAATTGAACTATTTTTTTGGACTCCAAATTAAGCAAAGGAGTGATGGGATCTTCATAAGTTAAGTCAAGTATACTAAGTAACTCATCAAGAAATTTGGACTTGCAACACTCTCGTGGCTACCACTACCAAGCTTGACAAGGATGACCAAGGTAAGAATGTAGATATAAAATTATATAGAAGCATGATTGGTAGTTTGTTGTATTTAACGGCTAGTAGGCCGGATATTATGTTTAGTGTGTATCTTTGTGCCAGATTCCAATCTTGTCCTAAAGAATCCCACTTGATTACGGTAAAATGCATTATTCGATACCTTAAGGGCACTATTAGAATGGGTCATGGTATCCGAAGACCAGACAATTCTCAATGACGAGTTTTTCGGATGCCGACTATGCGGGTTGTAGAGTGGATAGGAAGAGTACTAGTGGAACATGTCAATTTCTCGGTAATTATCTTGTTTCATGATTTTTCAAGAAAGAAAATTCGATAGCCCTCTCAACCGTCGAGGCGGAGTATGTTGCGGCTGGGGCATGTTGTGCTTAAGTCCTTTGGATGAAACATACTCTCCTTGATTATGATTTGCATTATGACCATATTAAAATATTTTGTGATAATACTAGTACAATTCATATAACTAAGAATGCAAATCAACATAGTAAGATCAAACACATAGAGATTAGATATCAATTTCTTAGAGATCATTTTGAGAAAGGTGATATTGATATTGATTTTGTTTCTAATGATTTTCAACTTGCCGATATTTTCACTAAACCACTTGATTTCAATAGATTTTTCTTTATATGTGGTGAACTCAATGTTTGTGTTATTGACTAAAGAAGTTTTCATACTAACATATCCCTTTTTGATGTATGACAAAAAGGGGGAGAAATATGTTTGTCATTATATGTATGTTTGTGTTTTTGTGTGTTCGTGTTTTGTTCTCAAATAATAAGTTTGTTTTATATCAAATAATAAGTTTGTTTTATATCAAAGAATATGTTTTCATGTTTATTCTTTCAATATGGTTTCATGTTTAGTATAGTATACTTGTTTAATATAGCATTATTTGAGGGGGAGTTTTTACCTCCCTTCTATATCTTGTGTTATACCTTATATGTTTTGTCATCATCAAAAAGGGGGAGATTGTTGGCCCAAAGGTTACACTCCAGTTTATGCATTTTGATGATAACAAAAAAAGCTATTTGGTACTAATAGAGGTTCAAGAATGAATTTCAGGTTGATACAAGTATTGATGGCTCAAGAGGACTCACTCATAGGATAAGAGCGCGGTTCAGAGATGCCTACCTGTGGATCATTATGTTATTAGTTTGTTAAAGAATAGTATATAGTATTGAAGCTCAAATACTCTACACATATAAAATTGCACGTGTTTTTAAAAGATTATCTCTGACTCTTGATAAAATACTTTAAGTCTTTTTTCAGTATATGCATACTTAACTTATTGTTTTTTACAAAGCCTTTACAAATATCCCTTTGAAAATAACATATCTTCAAATCAGATTTCTAACCTGTTTTCTGTTTATGACCTGTTTTGGTCGAACGGGTGGTCGACTGGCTCTGTTACAGGTCAGAACGGTCGATCGCGCGGTCGACCGCAGTCCTGACCTATGGGGTGTGCATGTGTGCACGTTCCCCGGTCGACCGAGCAGTCGACCGGACCCCCATTACGGTCGACCAAGCAGTCGACCGGCTGACAGACCCAAACTCTCAGTTTGGGCCGGTCGACCAGAGTCAGCCAATGGTCATAATATTTGAAAACCGATCGACCGGCCGGTCGACCGTGCTCTGCATTTCTGGCCAAACGGCTAGTTTTTTAAACTTATTTTAAAACGTGATTTTTATCTTAAAACATAGATTAGGCTAGATTTTGGTCAAATTATACCTGCTTAGTCCAAATAGATATTTACCCTTTAATTCCTACCTAAATCCTATATATAGGGGTGGTTGGGGTTGAGGTGAAATACAACAACTATTGCAAAGATTTCAAAGTTTGAGTATTCTTGAAAGAAGTGTTTTACTCTCAGTTTTTGTGCTCTAATCTCTGTTTTATTTCTGAAATTTTTGAATCAAATCTCTCCTCTACTTTATTTTATTCACTTACAAATCTTGAGCTTCAATCCTACATATTATTCTTTAGGGTTTTGTAATGAAAAGTTTTTCAAAAGAGGGTTTGTGGTCTTTTAATCACCAAGTGATTATTGTACTTGTGGCTACACTACCTCTGGACTAGAGGAGTGTGATTGAGGAGTTGGGTACTCCTTAGTGATTGTAATCCTTTGTGAAAATTCTAGTGGATCGGAAATCCTTCTAGGTGAAGGCGGGGACGTAGAGCTGGGTGCTCGAACCTCGAAATAAATCTCTATGTTTGTGATGTTGGATCCCGCTCTTATACCAAATATAGGATCTATAATCAAATCAACACAACACTTGATAGGAAGGATTAATTGTTAAGCAAATAAGTAAACTTGCAAATAAAGAAAACAAATCTCAGAAAATGCAAACGCAAACAAAGAGATTTATCCTGGTTCGGTCCTTGTGACCTACATCCAGTCCCAAGCCACCCGCTTGAGATTTTCCTTTAACCTTGATCTTGCCACCCAAAATCAATATAACATGTACACCACTTGTCGAATCCCCTTCTCCAAATGTGTACACCTTCTCTTCCACCAAGAGAACACCTTTTACCTTTGTACAACTACTTCTTCAACCAAGAAGCCTCCCGTGTACAATGGTCACCTTGTACAACTTGCCTCTTCAACCAAGAAGCCTTCCGTGTACAAATGAACACTTTGAGAATTACAATACTTTTCCTATAGCCTTGATACAGATGTGTATGTGGACAAGGTACTGTATAGGAAAAATGAACTTCAGAGAACTTCACTAATGGAATTGTCTTTTGGTGAAGAACAGAAGTTAGAAAATCAGTTTTCAGGTTTTCTGGAATTTGGCTTTGGAAAACTGAATGAAAATCTTGTTTTTCTTAACCTTTGGCCTTAGGAATAACTTCCCTATTTATAGCTGTAGACTAGGGTTAGTTAGGGTAGTTATAGGACCAAATCAGATAATTTAAACATTTGAAAACGTTGCCAAATGAATCAGATAAGAGAAACTGTCCAACAGTCAGAAACTGCCTATAGTCGACTAGGATACTGGATTAGTCGACTAGACTAGGCAAAAGTTCACTTATTAGTCGACTAGGTAAGATTGTTAGTCGACTAGGGAAGTGTCTGTTGGAAACAAAAGTTTCTGGATAACTGAAATTAGTCGACTATAACTAACTTGTAGTCGACTTATAACTGTATTAGTCGACTGGATAAAAAGAGTAGTCGACTAATTTTGTTTCAGAAAAGAAACAGAGAGTTGGATAATTTTTGTGTCAAAGATTAGTCGACTTGGAAATAGGGTTAGTTGACTAGAGTATCTGTTAGTCGACTAGGTAAGAAAGTCAAGTCGACTAATTTGGCTTACAGAGTCCAAACAGAGAGTTATGCCATAATCAAGTAAGGTTTGTTTCATCCATATAATTTGGGCACATGCAACACTAGCAGCAATATATTCTGCCTCAGTTGTTGATAAGGATACGGAATTTTGCTTTTTACTGAACCAAGATACTAGTGAATGTCCCAAAAAGTGACAAGTACCACTAGTACTCTTCCGGTCAGATTTACAACCAGCAAAATCAGCATCACTATAAGATAATAAATCAAATGTGCATGATTTTGGATAAAATAAACCATAGTTGACTGTGTTATTTAAATATCTAAAGATCCTTTTCACGGCTTTAATATGTGATTCCTTAGGATTTGACTGATATCTAGCACATAAGCATACGCTAAACATTATATCAGGTCTACTAGAAGTAATATAAAGTAGAGAGCCAATCATACCTCTATAGAGTTTTTGATCGACATTCTTACCACTTTCATCTTTGTCCAAAAAGGTAGTTGTACTCATGGGAGTATTCTTGTGACCAGAATTTTCCATACCAAATCGCTTTAGAAGTTCCTTAGTGTATTTGCATTAGGAGATGAAGATTCCATCCTTCATTTGTTTGATTTGAAGACCGAGGAAGTAAGTGAGTTCGCCCATGTGGCTCATCTCAAATTCATTCTGCATAGTCTTAGAAAATTCTTGACAAAGATCATCATTAGTAGAACCAAATAATATATCATCAACATAAATCTGAATTATTAAGATATCTTTATGAACATGTTTGATAAAAAGAGTTGTATCTGCACTTCCCATTTTAAAATCAGAATTTAAAAGAAAACTCTTTAATCTATCATACCAAGCACGAGGTGCTTGCTTTAAACCATATAAAGCTTTTTTAAGTTTGAAAACATGGTTTGGAAATTTTTCATGTTCAAAACCTGGTGGTTGTTCAACATAAACAGTTTCTTTAATTATTCCATTTAAAAAGGCACTTTTTACATCCATTTGATATAATTTGAAATTCATAAAACATGAAAAAGCAAGTAATATACGAATTGATTCAAGTCTTGCAACTGGAGCATAAGTTTCATCGAAATCAATACCTTCTTCTTGATTGTATCCTTGTGCTACTAACCTTGCCTTGTTCTTAATGACTTCACCGGATTCATTGAGTTTGTTCTTGAAGACCCATCTTGTACCGATGACTGGATGATCAGTAGGACGTTGCACAAGATCCCACACATCATTTCTTACAAATTGGTTCAACTCTTCCTGCATGGCAATTGTCCAATAATCATCCGCACATGCTTCGTTGATATTCTTCGGTTCAATGAGTGAAATGAAGGCAATTTGTGTCATGTAGTTCAACTTGGATCTCGTTTGAACGCCTTGATTTATATCTCCAATTACCAAATCTTGTGGATGATTCCTTACTTCAACATAGGCTTTCGGTAACTCGGTAGGAATCTCTTCATCCTTAGACAAGTTAGTATCAACAGAAGATATAACAATATTTTCATTAGGAGAAACTATAACAATAACTCGGTAGGAATCTCTTCTCTTTTTGTTAATGACAAAGGGGGAGAAAATTAATGTTGTGCTTTGTGTTATGTTGTGTTATGTTTGTAACTCTGTTATGTAACAACTCTGTTATGTGTTTATGTCAGAATTTTATGTTGTGATATGTGTATCTGTGTATCTGTGTTTTATGTCAGAATTTTATGTTGTGATATGTGTATCTGTGTATCTGTGTTTGTGTATCTATGTGTTTCTGTGTATCTATGTGTTTATGCTACATATTTCTGAAAATTCTGCATGTTGTGTACCTTTGTGACAAAATCAAAGATTTTTGACAAATATATGTTATGGATACTAACATATAACCATGCAGGTGCAACCTAACATTTTCTGCAGGGACAAAATATTTTTTTATAACTTAATTACTGCAGGGAAGTTTTGTTGCAGGGGGAGCCATCATAGACATATGTTGTCATCATCAAAAAGGGGGAGAATGTTGGAACCTGACAAGTTCAAGATATTGAAGCCTCTCCAATTACAAGATTTTGATGATGGACGAACACTACTACCACATGATGATTGCTCTACCTCAGATGAAGATTACTGAAGCTTATGGGTGTTTGTGGAAGTTGGTGTGTAAACTTAGAAAGATTTGTAACAGCCTTGATCACTTACACACAAAATATACCTTCCCAAGTCGACTTACCCTATTGATATAGTCGACTACCCCAATGTAGTCGACTTGACATATAGCCCTAGTCGACTAGTCCACTTAGAACAAAAACTCCTAACTCTCCGCTGTTTGCGTTTGTTTTTCTGTGCTTAATCTCTTGTGATTATTTAATTTCTGCAAGTGATTTGTTTAAAGTTTAAATAACACTATTCACCCCCCCTCTAGTGTTGTTTTGCTTGTTATATAGATCCTACATGTGATTGGTTTACTTGTGTCTTTTACTTTCTATTCATTCATTCTTATATTGTCGATCTATACTCTTACAAGAAGATTGCATTGCGCACCTTAAACTCTTACTTAGAGGAATTACGAGGAAGAAGTTCAGAGCCCTTCAGGGGTATACTGCTTCTAATCTTGCTTTGAGTGATCATTGCATCATCTAATTTTTAATTTGTGTATTGATTAGCATTACACCTATTCACCCATCCTCTAAGTGTGATTTCAAATCCTACACAATCGAATTTTACTTTTAAACTTGAAAAAGCTTTGTATAATTTAAAACAGGCTCCAAGAGCTTGGTATGAAATATTGAGTACTTTTCTTGTTTTAAATGGTTTTATTAAAGGCAAAGTTGATACTACCTTATTTACAAAGCATGTAGATAATGATTTCTTAATAGTGTTATTATATGATGATGATATCATTTTTGGATCTACTAATGAAAAGCTTTGTAAAGTTTTTGAATTATGCATGAAGAAATAATTTGAAATGAGTATAATGGGGGAGCTCAACTATTTCCTTGGACTCCAAATCAGGCAAAGAGGTGATGAGATCTTCATCAATTAAGCCAAGTATGTAAGAGAACTTACCAAGAAATTTGAGCTTGAAGATGCAAAGATATGCATGACTCTCATGGCTGCCACAACAAAGCTTGACAAAGATAAACAAGGTAAAAATGTTGACATTAAACTCTATCGTTGCATGATTGGTAGTTTGCTTTACTTGACGGCTAGTAAAACGGATATTATATTTAGCGTATGTCTATGTGCTAAATTTCAATCTTGTCCTAAAGAGTCTCACTTCATTAACGTAAAACGCATTATTAGATATCTTAAGGGCACTATTGGAAGGGGCTTGAGGTATCCAAAGATCAGACAATTCTCAATGACGAGTTTTTTGGATGCCGACTATGCCGGTTATAGAGTGGATAGAAAAGTACTAGTAGAACTTGTTAATTTTTAGAAATTACCTTGTTTCATGGTCTTTCAAGAAATAAAATTCCGTTGCCCTCTCAACCTCCGAGGGTGGAGTATGTTATGGCGGGACTTATTGTGCACAATTTCTTTGGATGAAATATACTCTCCTTGATTATGATTTGCATATTGACCATATTAAAATATTTTGTGATAATATTAGTACCATTCATATGACTAAGAGTGCAAATCAACATAGTAAGGCCAAATATATAGAGATTAGATATAGATTTCTTAGAGATCATTATGAGAAGAGAGATATTGAAATTAATTATATTTCTACCAATTTTCAATTAGAGGATATTTTTACGAAACCACCTGATTTTAATAAATTTTCTTTCATTTGTGACGAATTGAATGTTTGCGTTATGGATTCATGAAAGTTTCAATTATTTCTCTCAATTGATATTCATGTTAGTTTTTGCTTAGTATGCATGTACTTTCAATTCTTTTAAATTGATATCTTATTTTTCTTAATTATTGTGTTTATTCGTATCTACTAAAATTAAATTGATTTATGAGTTCCTTTTTGATTTATGACAAAAAGGGGGAAAAGATTTATGAGTTATTCATTTGGTATTTTTATTACATTGAAAATTTCAAAATTGGTATCTATGCTTATGATTTTGCAAATTGGTATCTTGTTTTATGAGGTTGTATCTATGCTTATGCTTTAAATTGGTATTCTAGTTTTCCAATTGGCATTCATATTTTGTGTTAAAATTGGTATTTAGGATTTATTATCTAATTGGTAATTGAAGATTTATGAGTTAAGAGATTTATGATTTAACTATTATCTCTATTTAATATTTGTATGCCTTGTTGCATTCCCATTTTGGCGGTTGGAAGCATGGATGGAGGTTATCTATATACATATAATGACTTGTTTTGAAATGGTCATATTCTTTAGTCATAAATAATTAAACTTGATAGATAAGCTTTACTTTTGGGGGAGTCTTACTAAGCTCCTCATATTATTCTTTCAAATAACTCATATGTTTTGTCATTATCAAAAAGGGGAGATTGTTGGCCAAAAGTTACAATCACTAATTTCTTGTTTGGATGATAACAAAACTTGTGAAGTAATTTAGTGCTAATTAAGTTCAAGTGTTTAAGTATTTTTTTCAGGGTTCAAGAAGATTCAAAGTGTTTCTTCCTCAAAAGGTATTTAAGTCTCAAGCTTACTCAAGAATGGGAGTCAAGTTAGGACAATCAAGATTCACTCTTTTGAGAAGCCTACTAGAAGATTGCTTGAAAACATGTAGAACCTATGTAAGAAAATAGTATGTTCAAAGTATTGGGTGTGGAAATGATGCTCAAGAAGTCGCACACACATTACAAGTTTTCAAAATACGAGTTTTAATATCTAGTTTTTCTCATTTTGATATTTTACAGGGTTTAGTGTTTAATACATGTCCTATGATTTTTTAAGTTTATTTCTATCATATATTCCAAAGCCTATGTATTGCCAAAACATATTTATAACTCATATAAAATATTTGAAAAATAGTTTAAATTCATTTTTACCCATTAATAGAGTTTTCAGGCTTGTGCATATCGTGTACGTTTGGCGGTCGACCGGGCGGTCGACCGTTAAACCTAGCAGTTGATCGGGTGGTCGACCGACATGTACTAGCTGGTCGGTCTACCGACGCCAATGGTTAGTTCAAACTAATTGAATTATTGGTTGATCGGCAGTCGACCAATGTTATAGCGCAGTTACAGTAACGGCTAGTTTTTGAAAATTTGTTTCTTTGACTTTTTTCCCATCGGGTATATTTACTCTTTTTGGATCTAATCTCTCTCTCTCTTAATGACCTGATAAGATCTCCTAACTGTGTTTTATCATTTTCTTATATATATGGTTCATTTATAGAGGATTACTAACAATTAATTTTTGAAAAGTATTTGAAAAATCAAGTTTTATTTAAGAGAAAAGTTTTCAAGTTTTCTTGCTTCAAGTGCTCTCATTTCAAAACCAATTTCTACAAATTTTTAGTTTTTAGATTGATTTATTATCAACTAATTTTCTCTTTCACAAACTTCTTGAGCTTCATCTCACATTAAATACTATAGGAAGTTGTAAAAGAGATTATTTGTGATCTTTGTGGTCACCAAGAGCTTTTAAATCTCATTGGCTTTGTGCTACCTCTTGCGTAGAGAATTGATGATTTGAGCTATGTACTCCGGTCTTGTGTAGACCTTGTAGTTCCTTTGTGAAGACTCCTTTGTGAAAAGATCCTTAGTGGATAGTGAAATCTTTCATGCGGTAAAGGCGGGGATGTACAGCTTGGTACTCAAACCTCAAAACAATTCTCTTGTGTTTGCGATTGCTTTCTTTCTTATTCTTACTCTATTTCAATTACTTACACTTGTATTTTTCTTTTTATTTCACTTGCTATTCATATCTAGCATCATTCATCTTTGTCAGTTTTCATTCCCTAAGTCAAGAAGGCAATTGAGCACTTTAACTCATTGTCTAGAGGAATATAGAGGAGAAGTTCTAGACTCCCTCATAGGGAATCTAGCTTCACTTCTTGATTTGAGTTGGCCATTTGCATCATTCTTATTATAAATTATTGCATTTTTGCATTTTGACCATTAGATTAGCTTTACACCTATTCACCCCCTCTAGGTGTACTTTTAACCTTTTTCATTAGTCTGATGATGAAGGGGAGGCTAATGGCTATGCTTCCTCTGCTACCATAAGTTCAATGCTAACAGGGTTTGTATCGGTCAACATGGCTGATAATATAATGATGATCTTCGTTGTCGCATGTAGGCTCAAGAACAAACTTCTAGGCCTTAACAAGTAGCCTTAGAAAATATTCAACGGATGTTGGCCTAGCTCCTGAACAACTGGAACAACAAAGACACCACCGGTAGCAATCATGATGAGGAGAAAAATCTCAATAATGAACCTCCTAAGATTGAACGGTCGAAGGAAGGCTCATCAATTGATATCGAGGTCATCAAAAGCATCCAAGCACATAAGGCATCCCTGGCCTAAAGAAATGAACTGAAGAAAGTAAGGATGACACTTCCTTACCCGTTGTAATAGGACTCGGTTCCATATCCATCATAGTGCAGGCCACCTACGTTGCACACGTACGATGGTAAGAACTCCTCAAATCAGCATATCTATTACTTCTGGTCTCAAACTGGCAATGTGATAAATAATGATGCTACCATGGTTAGATTATTCATCGGTATCCTCAATGGGTAGCCTTTGACTGGTTCAGGAGTCTTCCTAGCGGCTCTATTAACTCTTGGGTTGACTTAAAAACCTTGTTTCTTTCTCGATTCTACAGGGATGATACTGAGGTAGCTTTGGACAAGCTCCTCTCAACGGTCCAGAAAGGAGGAGAATCTGTACGAGATTACATAAAGAGATTCATAACCTTTCTCTTATGTTCCCTATAGGCATGCCCTTGCCCATGTTGCTCTAAACATGTAGGCATAACTTTCTCGACAAGGTGAAAGTTGTATCGGAGCCATCAAAGGCCATACTTGGAAAATGCTTGTCGAACAAGCAGAAATAGCTGAGAAATTAGCTAAAAAGTTTGAGCCCTTGGTGCTGTTGACTGAATTTTCCTGCACACAAAATATTATATGTTAGTTTTAAGAATAGATGTGCAAGTCTCAGTTCTAATCCGCGGTAGCAGGGCTATGCGGGTCGTGATCCTCAGGGAGGGACTGCGATGGAAGCGTTAAGCAAGTTTCTCTAAAGTTTTTATTTTTTTTATTTGTTAAGTTAGAAAGGAAGTGGTATTTACAATGGGTGGTAGAAAAGAATATGGAGATGAGTTGTATTTAATCTACAAAAAAGAAAAGAAAAGAAAAAGAAAGAAAACTTATCTCTTTAGTCTGCTTGCCGTTTGAACCGTTGCGATGATTTCCCTTTTCTTGGAAGGTGTACAAGCACGGCTTATGGGATCGTCCGCCTTCTTAATCTACTCTACGAAATGAAAAACAAGCTATGAAGACCTGTTCATCGCCATTGGGCCGTCAAGGTTCCTTCTTCGGCTAGGTATTCTCGAAGCAGTTGGATCTCATGGTGGGCAAGACATTAGAGAACAAATAGAAGAAAGTAGATACAAGATTAAAATAAGAATAAAAGAAACTAGAATAATACAAGAATAAATAAAACAAGCCTTGATTTGATTATTAAACAATGGTGGAAAAATAACACTTACACCGACTGTCACCATCAGTACAAGCAGATCCCTTCCTCCATGAATACATCATCTCCTCTCAGCTTTTACAAAAAGAAAATAAAAAATATACAGAGGTGGAAAGAAAACCTAAAAACCCTAACTTTGGCCCTTGGCTCTTCTCTGGACTGTGTACTCTCTGTGTTACATCTGCAGGGATATTTATAGGTGTTGGAAGATGTAGAGTCCTAGTACAACTCTCCCAAAAAGATCTTATCTCCAGAAATTCAAATCTGTCCTGCAAATTCTTATCATGTTGATCGCCGAAATCAGCTTATCTACGGATTGAATTGGAAAGTTTGATCAACATAAGAGTTGTAGGTCTTCAAGTCTTCTTTCTGAAGCATCTTGAATCATCGGATTTGCATAACTGTAGCAAAAGTTATGATTTAAACACTAAAACGTGTACAGTCTGAATCCGAATTCTTTGAATTTTTATCTTTGCACTCTCTTTGGCTTTATCCTCATCCTGCAAGAGTTTAGGGTTGGGTAGAATTCTATCCTTCACTCATCTTTAATAATTACAACTTTAGCCTTTGCATAATTGCACTTTGACAATTGATATTTGCATTTTGACTCTTGGGCTTCAAATATGGGCTTTTGGGCTTCATTAGGCTTTTTTCTTATAAAATAAGAACTCGAGGCCTACACACAATAAATCACAAAATATTAATAAGTGCAGAATTAAATGAATAAATATGAAAATGTGATGGTAAATGTTATGATAAAAATGCATTTTTCACTACCAATCACACCCACATACTTATCTTTTTGCTCGTCCTCGAGTAAAAATAAAGAAAAAAAAAAAAGAAATTAAAAGTTAATCTAATCTAACTCACTTTCGTAGGAATCACGATTGCACTTAGCACGTGCAACAAGCCGTTAAACCTCTAGGTTACCCTAGAGGACGAGTGTTGTCTCGTGAGGGTTTTCAGCGGATTGCACCACAAAATCCATAAAAAGGAAAAATATTTGAATTATTATTGAAGAGACTAAGTAGTCTATAAGTTTTAGGATCCTCATTTTTATTCATTCTTCAACCTAGTCTTTATAAAGTCAATTGTTATTCATTTTAGGTAAGGATTAAAATTGAATTTCTAATATAGTCTTTTTCGTTACCAAAAGTCATACGCACCCTTGTGAATCTAGGAATTCCTTAACTTGGACTCTCATGCCTCTTTATTATTTTTATAACATCATCTAATTTTCTTTCGTGTAAGTATCAAGGCTTCTTGAGGCCCTCATACCTAACTAATTGACTATTAGATGTGTTAATATATTTATTTATTTTTATTTATTTTTTTGGCATGTATAACTCATCTAATTTTCTTTCGTATAAGTATCAAGGCTTCTTGAGGCCCTCATACCTAACTAATTGATTATTAGATGTGTTAATACATATATTATTTTTCTTAGTCTTCTTAGGCTTTCTAATCCACCCATGTAACGAACTTAAAGTCGATGACTCCCAAACCGGTTGGCTTTAGGGCACCAAGTGAGAAAACACCCCGCGGACTCAAATTCGAGTGAACTAGGCCCCAAAACTAAGGATTTTATTTTATTTACTCATCTTTAGGCATGAATACTTTTATGCTTCTTGAGGCACATGTATCAGCTTAATTGGTGATTTTTTTTCTTCTTTTTTTTTCTCTTTATGAGGCACAAGGTCTTTGTCTTAGAATCCTAGATATGCATTTGGTATGCACATTTCATTAAGGTAAAAATCAAGACTAATTATTTATTCAATTTCTCTCCTATACCTAAAAATTAAACAATTCATTTATTTTTGACCAAGTTTTTAGAAATCCTAATCATGATTTTCCTAATCCTTAAAACTAACTTAGATTTCTTTCAAAAAAAAATAAGTCAAAATATTGTCCTTTTTATAATAATTTTTTTTTTAATTTTTTTTTTTTTTTTTAGCAAATTTTGTTAGTGTCTACTTATGTTAGTATGTTAGTAAAGCCCACCCCCACACTTATCTCATGCATTGTCCTCAATGTATGAATGAATGCATATATGCATGAAACAGAACAAGGGAAGGCGGAAAAATTACCTTAGGGTGGTGGTTCCGGAGGTGGTCTAATTGGTCCACGAAATGCGGCCCAATCAAGATAACCAGATAATTTGGTGGAACCCACCAGAAACTTTCCTTACATAACCCACTAAAATATATATATAATCATTTTTTAGTATTTCCACCCCATCAAATTCCAAATTTCATAATAAATTTCAGAGTAATTGTCTCAACCTCCTTGTCCCAAAATGGAGTATGAAAAGATGGAATTATGACTTGGACAATATAGGTGCGGGAACGAATACCGACTCAGGGAAAATGCTCAAATCAAGTAAGGGCTCAGGAGTCGGGCTAGGTTCAAGAATGGGTCCAAGTCAAGAAATTGAAACTCAAGTCCACAATCTTCTTCCCACAATGGAATGTGACCTAATATGGGTGATATCTCTTTACTTCCAATATTAAGGAATTCTAGCTCATCGCCATACAATTCTTCAAAACTAAGGTCAACATCTTCCGTCAGAATTGTACAATCAGTTTCAGAAGTAAAGAGATTGTGAGAATCTAGGTCAAGTTCAATATGATCATCTAAAATGGGTGATTCAATTTCATAATGAATTGGAATAGAATCCAATGTTGACTCGGGAGAAGTGAAATCAGGTGGAGACACTGGAGTCATTATTGGATCAGGAAATAAAATTGAATCATTAAGTGGGAGATCATGATCATATTCATGCTCAAGTTCTATTTCAGGAAAGGAAAAACTTGCCAAATTATCAAGAATTGGAGTTTCGGCAAGTTCAGATGATGGCACTGAAATAGAATCTTGTTGTCCAAAACAACTTGGTTCGTCGGCTCTAAGAGAGTGGTCAGCGATATCAGAATTTGCCGAACTGTAAGAACGCAAAGATTGAACCATCATATCTAAATCATGCTCGCGAGCTAATCTAGCCTGAGTCATGGCTTCAAGCCTCTTTTGGAATTGGATTTGGAAAGAGGAAGTGAGATCGTGATGAAGTTGTGAATCGGTGGACTCACGCATCATCATGTCTAAGATTGATGGTGGTTGTTGCTTGGACTCGTGCATACTCATCATTCCCCGATAGATGGTTTTCTATTCTGAATGGGTGGATCTGAGTATGAATCTTGGGAAGAATGTGGACTAGATGGATATGGAGGACAATTTGGTTGAGAATTAGACTCGGGGGACTCGAAACCCCATGAACTCTGTGACGAGTTGAAATTAATATGGAAATTATAGTCATAAGATGGGGGGTGTGGGTTATACTCATTCGGATAAGACCATTCCGGCACACTAGGTGGTCAAAGTTAGGGTATGCCGGGTTGGTAATATCCGAATAATAGTTAGGGGTGTAATATGGATTAAAATTGGAATTATTCTTATATGCCATATCACACCAACACAAACACAACAAACAAATAAACAAACAAGAAAAGAAAAATTCTAACCTAAGTTAGGGTAGACCTATGACCTAGACGACTCCTAACTGGTTAGACCGTCCACAGGAGGTTGGGTGCAGACTTTGACCACAAGTTAATCAGCCAGGTCAGGGCAAGAGTGGTGGGAGGTTTTCCCGTCAAAGACGTTCCTTAATTAAATAACCACCACACTTCGGGCTTTCGGCTCTCAATCCCCTTCCTAGACACTGATTTGGCAGGAGTCAACTTCCAACACCGTTCCCCCTTAGGATAATCTCCTAATTGAGTCCGAGATGTCCCTAGGGCCAACGTCTACTCTTTTTTAGTTAGGCTTGGGTTAGTGAGTGCTTCGGATATGATTTTTGGGCTAAGGAAGGGTGATGAAATCCCCACCTTATCTTGTTAATGGGTTATGCCCTTAAGATGAATTAGTGCAAGTGTACAAGATAAATAGATAAGAATCACTCAAAGCAGAAAATCAACCAAGAGATGAGTCCTATTCTACATGCAATGCGTACGTACCTTGCTCCTCCAGCACTCTTCAACAGTAAATAAAAATAATTGAAAAGACACGTGCCTAATATGCAAACGTCTAATCACTTTTTATTTTTTAAACAACAATGATTTACTGTTGAATTATTAGCAATTTACGGTATATCACAGAACAAAACAGAATAGAGCAGTAAGCAGTAATCTCAAATTTCAGCAATCTGCAAAAAACTGAATTAGTAGTTCACTGCACTTGCCGCGGATCCGCGGCCCTGGCCGCGTTTCGCGGGGTAAACTTGCAGGCCCTCGTGCTCTGCCTTCGAGGGCAGAGGCACTGGGTTGCTGTATGTCCTTGCTGCTGCTCTGTTTCTGTTTCCTGTTCTCCAAACTGCAAACAGAAAAGAATAAAGAATTAGTTAAAAATTAAATTTTTATTAGAGATAAACTTACCGTCCCTCCCCGGCAACGGCGCCAATTTGTTGACTGAATTTCCTGCACACAAAAATATGAATATTAGATCTGAGAATTAAAGGTGTGCGAGGTGCTCAATACTAATCCGCGGTAGCAAGGCTATGCGGGTCGTGATCCTCAAGGAGGGACTGCGATGGAAGCGTTAAGCAAGTTTCTCTAAAAATTTATCTTTTTTAGTTATTTGTTAGTCACGATGGTATTTACAATGAAAAGTGGTATTTACAATGAGTTGTGGGAAAGAATTGTGGAAGATGTGGATTTAATCTACAAAAAAGAAAAGAACAGAAAAAGAAAGAAAACTTATCTCTTTAGTCTGCTTGCCGTTTGAACCGTTGCGATGATTTCCCTTTTCTTGGAAGGTGTACAAGCACGGCTTATGGGATCGTCCGCCTTCTTAATCTACTCTACGAAATGAAAAACAAGCTATGAAGACCTGTTCATCGCCATTGGGCCGTCAAGGTTCCTTCTTCGGCTAGGTATTCTCGAAGCAGTTGGATCTCATGGTGGGCAAGACATTAGAGAACAAATAGAAGAAAGTAGATACAAGATTAAAATAAGAATAAAAGAAACTAGAATAATACAAGAATAAAATAAAACAAGCCTTGATTCGATTATTAAACAATGGTGGAAAAATAACACTTACACCGACTGTCACCATCAGTACAAGCAGATCCCTTCCTCCATGAATACATCATCTCCTCTCAGCTTTTACAAAAAGAAAATATACAAAGGTGGAAAGAAAACCAAAAAACCCTAACTTTGGCCCTTGGCTCTTCTCTGGACGCTCTGTACGTTGTACTACAGGGGATATTTATAGGTGCAGAAGGCCGAGGAGTCCTAGGTAAACTGCCCACGAAATCTGGGATCTGGATGAGATCAAAGTGCCGCGTTTCCGCGGCTTTTGCCGCGGATCCGCGGCGCTTTAGTGGCTTCTGGCCACGCGCTTTGGCGCGTGGTTTCTCCTGGTCCGTTCCTCTGGGCTCCTGCTTCTAGAAGTGTGATCCTGGCCTTTTAATCTGGATTTTCGAGATAACTTGGTAATCAAGTTACCCTTAATCCAGATTTCTTCAAATCTTCTCTCCACGAAATTCCTATTTATCTTGGCCTTTTATCCTCATCTTGCAGGTGTTTAGGGTTGGATAGAAGTCTATCCTTCCCTCATCTTTGATATTTGCAACTTTAGCCCTTGTATATTTGCACTTTGACAATTGATATTTGCACTTTGACTCTTGGGCTTCAAATATGGGCTTGGATCTGGGCTTTTGGGCTCTTTAGGCTTTATTTATTGCTAAAATAACAATTCGAGGCCTGCACACAATAAATTACAAATTATTAATAAATGTGCAGAATTAAATGAATAAATATGAAAATGTGATGGTAAATATGATGATAAAAATGCACTTTTTACTACAATCAATTTCTAAGAGCAAAATTTTCTATTTCTCTAATATTTTTAGCAAGTTTTAAAAGAAGTTTTTTTTAACTAAAAACGCTCTATCTTTATTTGTTTTCAAAGTTTTGAAAAAAAATCAAAAAAATACAAGTTTTGGGAATTCTAGTTTGTTCTTTATTTTTCATATCAGTCAAAATGTTATTCCCAAGTATTTTGTAACGCCCCGATCCCGCAGGTACGGGGACGTTATGGCGACGTACATACGCGAGGTGAAAATAACCTCACACGTACGTTAAGCCTCAGTACAGGGAATCACCTCCATAGACACAATGGTTCCAGCAGGAAATAAGTACAGGAATACCTGCAGAAAGGGGTGAGTGATCATAACAGATATAAAAATAGGGAGAAATAGGATAACAGAAATAAATTACCAAGATACCTATGAATAGTCTCGATGAGGAGTCTCCGATATGAACCCAATGGACTATCTGAGAATACGGTAACTCGGCTCTCAAACCTGGGCACGCAAACCCAGGGTCGTCAGAAAGCGACCTAGTGAGTGGTAAAATGAAGGAGGAGGTAGTAATATGTACTATAGTAATACAAGCACGATACTAATATATAATACATGCTGTTGTGCTAGTGATACTATATAATAGACAGATAAGAAGCAGTAGAAAGATATAAACATGTAACAGGTAAAGTAACAAGTAGACATGTAACATGATAGCGGATAAATCATCAGGAACAGTAATAAGATAGCATACATGTATCAGGCAAGTCATGTCATTTATACAATAGTAGCAATCAGTACCACCTGGTATTTTAATTAATCTCTTCCAGTGTCCCATACCACTGGCAGTTCATACTAGAGCCCGCACTCCAGTCGAACCCATCCGGACATGGCCTACGGGTACCATTATCCAAACGAGAGAGTGACCAAATAACAAGTGTTCCCATATCACTATTGTGTATACTGTTTTATTATGTTAATTGGAAACCCATGGTCGAGGAGTTCTTATCGGGTAGGTGTATCCCGTGCATACCCGAGATCACGGCCTTAAACAAACCCCTGGCTGCTGAGACCAGGGCCCTCCGCTAAGAGGGGAGCATGAATCAAGTAACAAGAGCTCATGGAAAAATTGTAGGTAGCACTACCGTCCCCTGCAGTGGGAGAACAATATGGATCCAGTACATCACCCGATAAGATCTAATCAACCATCGAGTCTCCCCCATACCCAGTTAACTTTATGATCTGTTATGTCAAGTATACAATGTAACAAGAACAACTACTGTACATGATACAGGTAACATGATAACTGGGCAGAGCAGAGCTGTTGATAGCATAGAATAATATAACGAGAAACGGGAACAATATAATAGGAACAATATAACGGGAAACGGGGACAATATAACGGGAACAATAGATGTGGGATTCCACATATCGCATATCAACAGCTCTCATGTCCAGTATCGGGAATATCCAGATCAGTAACAGGAAACAATTATATAACATGACTACGGTACCATGGAACAATAATACAGGTAGTATGAACGGGAATCCATATGACAAGAATAAAGGAATCATACATGCATGTGGAACAGTGATATGCCGAGAATCCATATAACGATGATAACAACCAATAATATGACATGCGGTAGTCCGTGCATTGGTATATCTGTGTACTAATGAAACATATATGTGTAGCAATAATCCGTGTAATGATCCCGGTGCATGCAATACCGATGTCCTGCAGTCATATCTCGTGACAGTGTAGTGTGATCTGATACCGTGGCTCAGTGTCTATGTGACGATAGTTCTCTAACTGTGATACAAGACATGAACATGACATACTAGTGTCCAAATATATGGTGAACTAGTGGTCCGAGTATCAGTGGCTGTGCAGGTATGATGACCGTGTCCGAGTTGTCTCTGCCAGTATTTATTGGTATTATAATTACCTTCTAATTTGCATTCTAAATCAGGAAATACCTAACAAATTCTAGGTTATTCATATTATAATGCATGTCTAATCATTACCACTTAATAATTAATAGTTACCGTATTTTATCCATAATCATGATTTGTCACAGAAAGCAATCAATTCATATCCCTAATCATGATAAAAGATAATTTATAAAATAAAAACACTCACAAACTAGCCATAGGAAGGTAGCTCTCTTTCCCACGATCGCAACGGATCCAGAATCGTCCAAATCGGAGTCCGGATGCTCCAGATATCGCCCGAATACTAAATCATAACAAACAGGGTTAAATATGTAATAAATAAGGATTTAAAATGCAATAAGTATTATTTAACAGGGGGTTTTCTGTAAATATACCTTTCTTGGGTTTCGGATGCGGGTTTGGCTCTTAACGGGTCGGGTCTAGATCCACAACCCATACCCAATTAACTTAAGTTAACGGGTAATGGGTTAACGGGTCGGGTAGTGACCATATGGGTTAATGGGTTTGGGTTTTACCCAAAACCCAAACCCACCCAAAAGAACTAACAGCAGCAGCAGCTTCTAGCTGCTGCTGCTGTGTTGCTGCGCGGCCGGCGGCCAGCCCAGCTGGCCGGCGGCGGTCCCGGCCGCCGGCGGCGATTCGGCTCCGGCCGATCACGAAAGTGAGAGAGAGAGAGAGAGTGAGGGAGAGAGAGAGAGAGAAAAGAGAAGGGAAAGAAGGAGAAGAAGCAGCAGAGGAAGAAAGAAAAAGAAAAGAAGAAGAAGAAGAAAAGAAGAAGAAGAAAAGGAAGAAGAAGCGGGGGGCGGCGCCCTCGCCGGCCAGCGCGGTGGCACACGGCCACCTCTGGCCGCGGCTTCCTCTGGCCCGAGCATGAGAGAGGGGGAGAGAGAGAGCTATGGAGAGAGAATTAGAGAGAGGGAGAGGGATTGAGAGAGTTTTAGAGAGAGAGAGAGAAATTGTGTGAATGAGAGAGGGAGAGGGAGAGATTTTTAAATTAGGGGGAGAGAGAAGAGGCGGTGGGGATTGTCGGTGGGAGTTTTCCAGAGAAGTGAAGAAGAGGAAAGAAAAAGAAAAGAAAAGAAAAAGAATTGTAAAATAATAATTAAATATTATTTTAATATGGTCAAAAATTGACTAGCTCCGGATGATGCCCAAAAATTACAGAGAAAATAGAGAAATTATCCTGAGACGTAATATGAAAACGGTTTGGAGAAATTCAATCTGATTTGCAAGTTAAAAATCTCAGAGTATTCCGCCGATACTAGGCGACACCGGTTTGGCCGGATTTTCGATAAATTCTGAAAAATCCCCAAAAATATCCCAACGTAGAAAATACGATTCTAAGACACAATGTGAAAGCAGAATCGTAAAATATAACTCCATTTGTGAAATAAAAATCGTAAAGCCGGTTATCGGTATCGGTCGATACCGACTACGGAGATTTTCAAAATAATCCAGAAAAATGCCAGAAAATTTCTAAAAAATCTAAAATATTAGAAAATGATTTTTAAAACTGAAATCAGCTCAAACGGACTACTACAGAGGTCAAATCAAGTTTGTACGTCGTATCGCGTACTGATACTGTGATACGTACATCAAGGATCAGGGGGTTACATATTTTCTTTGGGATTTCTTTTTCAAACACTTTGATTTCTCACACTTGAGCTAATCAATTCTAAATCTATCTTTAGGAACTTGTTTTTGTGAGAAAATTGTTTGTGATCTTTTGAGATCACCAAGAGTTGTTTGTGATCATGGATCACCAAGTTGTAAACTTTTTCTTTACTTTGGCTTTGTGCCTTCCCTCTTGTATAGAGGTGTTTGTATTTGAGAGAGGAGTTGTGCACTCTCAGTGTTAAATTGTAATTTCTCAGTGGAGGTCCCTTTGTGGAAGGTCCTATGTGGACATAGTGAAAATCCTTCTGTGTGAAGGCGGCGGGGACGTCGAGCAGTGGCTCGAACCTCAAAACATATCTATGTGTTTGCATTTGATCTACTTTCTCTCAACACTTTCTCTTTTATATCTTGCATTGCTTTACATTGATCCTATTCATATACATGCTAGATATTGTTTGTGTGCCCACACTTGTGTTCAATCAAGAGAGCTTTTAAGGCACTTCAACTCATAATTCAGAGCAATCATGAGGTGCAGTTTCAGAGCCCTTCACCGGAAATTTGGACTCACTCTTGATTACACATAGTGTATTAGCAATTAAGTTTTAAATTTCGCACCATTTGTCTTACATTAGCATTACACCTATTCACCCCCTCTAGGTG
This sequence comes from Agave tequilana, assembly GCA_038442645.1. Taxonomy (NCBI): domain Eukaryota; kingdom Viridiplantae; phylum Streptophyta; class Magnoliopsida; order Asparagales; family Asparagaceae; genus Agave; species Agave tequilana. The sequence continues at coordinate 39,791 of JAVJIF010023006.1, read as the reverse complement.
TACTTTCAATTGATATAAGAGCTAGCGCTCCTGATATTTGGTTTAACCACCTAGGAGTGTGATTCTTAGATTGCTAATCTAGCTAGTTGCTTTGCACACATATAGTTCACACTCATGAATTTTTTCCCTCCCATGTATGATGTTTCAATATTGACATGTGAAAATTTAAGATGAGTGCTTACGTCAAAGTCCTAGGATTGCATGCCTACCTTGCCACTACCAAGAAATCATATATTGGTAATGACAAGTATTCAGGGGCTAATGCACAAGCCTTAGAAGTATTAAAGCAAACACTTCGCAAAGAACATTTTTCATTCATTTTTCATTGTGATTATGCTTTTATAGTGTGGAACATATTGACTTCTTCCAAGAAACAAGCGACAAATATTTTGAAGAAGGAACTAAGAAGAGATGAATCCGAGCAAACGTGCTACATAGTCCAAGGAAATGACTCCCTTGAGATAAACTCAGACACTCATGAAAATGATAGTGCTAGTTCTTTATGTGATGATAATATGGATACCCATGCTTTGAATGAAGACTTTCATTATTTTGTGATAGTTTGCTTTCGAAGTACAAACTTTTAAAAAAGAAGAGTTTGAATTAGAAGAAAGAAAATAAAAACTTATTTTTAAAACTTGATTTGATTTTGCAAGAAAAGGTTGAGATTTCAAATGAAAGGAATTCCTTGAAAACGCAACTTAATCTTGTTTTAAAAGAAAATGAGATTTTTAAAAATGAAAATGAGTTTGATCATGTTTTGAAGAAAAATGAGGTTTTGTCTTTAAAACTTAATTTTGTTTTAAAAGAGAACGAGTCTGTGAAAAATAAAATTGTTTTAATTTTCTAAAGAATTAGAATGCATGTCTTTAGAAAAATTCTTTGAAAAATGCTTTTGATTCTCATTCTTGTCATGCTTCGATTGATTCATTTTTTTATAATAAGAATAGTGTTTGCTCCATATCTTCTTCGATTGATAATGATATTTGTGAATTGAAGAAGAGTGTTGATTGTTTGAGCCCCACTTTGAGCTAATGTGTCATGAGCCACACTAGATTGGAATCCATATTTCGAAAGAAACATGATCTATATACTCATGCACATAAATCACGGCATACTCATACTCATCATGCTCACACAATGATTTTATGTATGCTAATGTGTACACATGTACACATTGTGGACGTATGGGCCACCTTATAAAGTTTTGTTATGATAGAATACATGCTTCTAATTTTGTAAGTAAATATGTTTGGGTTAGGAAAGTTGCAAATCCCGGAGGACCCAAGAAAGTATGGGCACCAAAATTCACCTCTATTGTATTTGATGTAGGTGTGGGCACTCACAAGACGTGAGAGTATTGGTGCCTTGATCGTGGATGTGTTTGAGCTTGATGGACACTACATTGAATGCATCACCTTCAAGGATAACCCTGGTTTGGAGAAATAGAAAATAACCCTACCGGTGTTGGTAACTATCTCTATCCTCCTTAATTTGTTTAAATGCTTTCATTGATGATTTTGAGTATGTCATGTTTTTTCATGTTCATTATGTTAAATGAAATGTTTATTAGACTTGTGATATACATGTATAGTATTTGAGATACATCCATATTTATATGGACTTATATTTTTGTGTTCTCACTATAGTTTAGCTATTGTGTATATCCTAGTGTTAATAACAATTTGCATTTAGCTTAATGATCATGTTTGTATATATTTTTGTGCTTCATGTTTGATTACATGTTTAGAAGTAGTTTTCATTAAAACTTGTATTTATACTTATACAAGTAGTGAGCTACACTTGATTATTGTGTTTGAGTGTTATTACTCTTGTGTACTCATTACTTGTATTTGTATAATCTTATTTTGATGATTCTTGCATCTTTAATTGTGTTCTCTATTTTTGTACATGTTTTATATTTAGCTTCATGTATATGTTAATTTTGCCAAAAACTATTAGATATACATGTCTATCCTAGAGTCACTTACTTTACATGCCATGTATTTCTTTATGGACTTTTTTCATGTTGGGATATGTATGTATACTTTAGTTTTGACAAAACATATATATACCTTGAAGCTTGTTTAGTTTTTGTTAAAAATAGAATTTCTTGTGTTTTATGATTTCATGTTTATGAAAAAGAAATTTCATATGAGCTTCAATGCCTTATCTTCATGATTATGCTTATTACATAATTCTTGTACACTCACTTTTATGTTTACTCATTTATTGTTTTCATGAGCATTTTTTGAGCTTTATGAATTTTGAATGTCAACTCTTGTGTAACATATATGTTTCATGGGACACATGATTTGGTTTATATTTCGAAGAATCTTAACTAGTTTCAAAAATTACTTTAAACAAGTTATCTATTCTTCACTTGGTAGAGTTTTTCAACCTATGCTTAATTGTTTTCAAATCTTATTTTGAAAATCCCTACCATCAAAGGGCGGTTGGTTGGATGAACATGCCTTGTATGCTTCTAAATGAGAACATCCTTTTAAACATGTGCATGATAGAGTGGTAGATATGAGTTATACATGATTTTAATGATAATTCATTTTTGTATACTCATGTTTTCTATATATGTATGCATCATATCTCAATTGATATTGTATTGCTCTGATCATACATACATATATATGATTTTTGTGCTATAAAGAATATATGACCATACATTTTTTAGGACAAATTGATTTTATGCTAAACTTGATTCATATTCTTAATGATAATTGGTATTCTTTATAAGCTTATGCATTATTTGTATTGGTATATCATAAAGGGGAGAAAATTTCTTGATTTATCTTTCAATTGGTTTTATTTTCAATTGGTATCTTACTCTCACTTTTTATAAAGAAAAATATTTTATTTTGGAAGATACTAACATTTTTAATATTGATATTATTTTCAAATTGGTATCTATATTACAAAATAATTTTAGTGTTTATCTAAAAAAATTAGTTTAAGATTTACTTTCAATTGATATCATGTCTTTCTATTGGTATCATCAATTTGGCAAGAAGATTTTGTGTTTATTTTCAATTGATTTATTTCAATTGATAGTTTTTATTGATATTAAATATATATTTATTTATTTGTATTGTTTGTTTTTTCACCCTTTTGTTGATGAGTGACAAAAAGGGGGAGAAGGATTTGAGTTTATATATGCATGTTTTATTAATTTTTCATGCATATATGCATGTGTTTTATGATTTTATTACATATTCTTTATTATATTTATTGGTATTTGAGCTTATATTGAATATCTATGTGTTATTTGATATGCATGAGTTAAGGGAGAGCTTCTATGAAGCCTATCCTTAATCAATGCATATATAACCTCATAAGTTTTGTCATCACCAAAAAGGGGAAGATTGTTAGCCCAAAGGCTTTTTATCTTAGTTTTAATAATGACTAACTTATGAAGTTAAGTTACTAATGATCTTGTGTTTATATAGTTTCAGTTATTGATTAAGATCTTAGTAGGTGTTTAGATTCAAAAAAGATTCAAAGCCAAGTTTTGAAGCTAACACGTGTTGATTCAAGAGCTCGCGCATCAAGATTGCATCTATACTCGATTGAGTCAAGCTCTCCGGATCGCGTTCGGATCGAGTCATCTTGGAGATGAAGATCGACGAGAAAACTTGTATCTAGGTTTGTTTAGCTATTTATTATTTAGATCTTATGTAAGGATAGTTTAGTTTTGATATACTCAAGTATACACACATAAGTTCAAAAGTTTTGGTTTCGGTTTAACCGCTTCGAATTTTTAAGAATATATCTTTTAGTTTCATGAATAGATTTCATCAAAGGTAGTTTACATGGTTTATGTGTATATTGGATATCATTCTTATACATTATTTGGTTTATAATATTTTAAGAAACTTACTTTGATGTATTTCTAGTTCATGATTTCAATTTGTTATCAAAACTTATTTTGAATTTAATGTCAAAAACATAGATATATCATTTATATGCGTATTGGATTCTATCCATGCACATCACATCATGCTTCAAATACGTTTCAATATCTAGTTTTGTATCTGTACAAGTTTTAGAGAAAACGTAATTTCTTTCAAAATCTAAGTTTTGAAAAATACTGTTTTTAGTTTAAAGCTTAATTTCTATACCTCAAAATAGTTCAAATAGTTTATAGTATGTGTTGATTTTTAATTACATATATTTTACTTCAAATATTTACATGAACTTATTTTTGTGAATTTTATGTGACTTTATGGGATTTTATAGGGATTTATCAAGTTAGATTTCATATCCTAAAAACCCTATTTTAAGCTTTTGGCGGTCGACCGACCGATCGACTAGACCAGAGTTCGGTCGATCGATGTGCACAAGGACGTGCACCTGACCTTGCCTATATGGCCAGTCGACCGACTGGCACTACCTAACTCTTGGGTAGGGCCCGGTCGATCGAGCGGTCCACCGACAAGCAAGTTTGCCTTGGAGCGGTCGACCGGTAACCCCAACGGCCAGAAATCTGACTGTTAGCTGGTCGATCGGGCTGTCGACCTACAGGTCATTTCTGAACTATTCTGGACCCCAATGACTATATTTTGAAGACACTATAAAAATGGGTTCTCTTGGCCTGTTTTCAACATGATTTCTAAGAGTAAAAATTCTCTATTTCTCTAATGTTTCCAGCAAGTTTTGAAAAGAAGTTTTTGTGCTAAAAATTCTTTATTTTTTTTTTTAAAAGTTTTGAAAAAATAAGGAAATACAAGTTTTGAGAATTCTAATTTGTTCTTTATTTTTCATATCAATCAAGAAGTTTTTCTCAAGTATTCTATTTGTGATTTCTTTTTCAAACACTTTAAATTCTCACAATTGAGCCAATTAATTCTAAATCTATCTTTAAGATCTTAGTTTTATGAGAAAAATTATTTGTGATCTTTTGATATCACCAAGTCGTTTGTGATCATTAGATCACCAAGTTTTAAACTTTTTTTTGTTTTGGCTTTGTGTCTTTCCTCTTATGAAGAGGTGTGTATTTGAGAGGCAAGTTGTATACTCCTGGTGTTGAGTTGTAATTTCTCAGTGGAGATCCCTTTGTAGAAGGTCCTGTGTGGACATAGTGGGAATCCTTCTGTGTGAAGGTGGGGACATAGAGCAGTGGCTCAAATCTGAAAACATATCCCTGTGTTTGCGTTTGATCTACTTTCTATCAACTCTCTCTTTTATATCTTTCATTTCTTTACATTGATCATATTCATATACATGCTAGATATTGTTTGTGTACCCACACTTGTGTTGAATCAAGAGAGCTTTTAAAGTACCTCAACTCATAATTCAAAGGAACGTGAGGTGTAGTTCTAGAGCCCTTCACCGAAAATTTGGACTCACTCTTGATTATACATAGTGTGTTAGCAATTAAGTTTTAAATTTTGCATCATTTGTCTTAGATTAGTATTACACTTATTCACCCCCTCTAGGTGTACTTTCACATAGCATATAGAATAGGACTCACTCTTTAGTTGATTTATCAGCTTTGAGTGAATCTTATTTGATATATTCTGTACACTTGTACAAATCGATTCTAAGGGCATCACCCAAATAAACAAGATAAGATAAGGATTTTATCACCTTTCTTAGCCAAAAAAACAACTTTTCAAGCACTCACAATCCCAAGACTAATTTAAAATTGATAGACGTTGGCCCTTAGGGACATCTAGACTCATTAGAAGAATAGCTGAGGGTAAAACTTATTTTGAATCTTACTCTTGTGAAATCAGTGTCTAAGGTTAGAGATTAAGAGGTTAAGCCTCGAAAATACCGTGATTTGGTGTAATTAAGGCCCATTGCTTACGCATGGATACCTCCCACCATATTTTGCGCCACCAGGCTGATTAGCTTGTGGTCAGATTCAAGCAACAATCTCCCCCGAGAAATTGCCCAGTTAGGAGTCGTCTAGGTCCAGGTATCCTAGACTAGGCTTGGAGATTATTTTCTTTTTTCTTGTTTGTTCTTTTTCTTTTTACGTTTGTTTGTTGGGTGAACGTTGTTTGTGTTTTCATGCAAGAGTGATCCAGAGATCCGATTTGATCACGGTTAGTTAGGAACACTCCACTTGTACCTACACCACCTCCTAAGTTTAATCCAATCATGGCCAACCACGTGTCGCTTCAGGACAAGTTTTACCCAATTAGAACATCACTTCCTTCCTGCTTTCAGTTATCAGAGACCAACGGTAACAATTTCGAGCTGAAACCTCAATTTATAAATATCCTTCCTAGATTCATGGCATGGATTCTGAGGATGCATATTTCTTCATCCGGAAGTTTGAAGAAGTATGTTTGATGATGTGGATTTCCTAGCTGGGGGAGGCGCCATAAGATTGAGATTCATTCCTTTTGCTCTTAAGAATACAACCGAGAAGTGGTTGTATAGCTTACCTGTTGGTTCGGTTTCATCTTGGGATGATTTTGTTGAGGTTTTCCTTAAAAAATTCTACCCAATTCATAAGACCACCTCATCAAGAAAAATATTATGCAGTTTAGACAAGAGACCAATGAACCATTCTGAAAAATTTTGAGAGGTTTAAGGATCTGTTAGCCCAGTGTCCTCACTACGGAATAGAGAAATGACGGCAATGCTAAATTCTCTATGACGGATTAGATTACCAAACCAAAATGCTCTTTGAGACTATGTGTCAAGGAGATTTCTTATAGAAGGACAAGAATCAAGGTTGGGATTTATTTGAAGCCTTAGCCGGAAAAAACCTTTCAGTGGGAGTATTGTCCTGAAAAGACTAACCCCACAGCATCCAGAACCGATATGCATTCCATTGAGTCTTCCATAACTGTCGAGGCCAAAATTACACAACTGACGAGGAGACTAGAACTGTCAGAGGCTAGGAAATAAAACTCGGTGAACTAGATGAACCCACCCCAATGTCAAATCAGAGTTGTACCTACTACCATGCCTTGACTCATATTTTTGAAGAGTGTCTTGTATACCAAGCTCAACATATGTTACCTGTTGGTATGAATGCAGCCTTTACCAGACCAAATTTCAATCCCTACTCCAAGACATACAACCCGGGATAGAGAAATCATCCCGACTTCTTTTGGAGTCAGTCTGATCCTGAGCAGCCAAGACAACATTTTTCACATCAATTCGTTGCTCAGACTCATCAACCCAATTTTCAGCTGACTTACCAATTTTTCAACCCACTTACCAACAGCAACAAAATCTGCCAGATAAAAAAATGACAAATTTGAAAAGGGCATCAGAAACCTTGCCCAAAACTCAAGTCTTAATGATGAACAATCACAACCAGGCTATTAATTGGTTAGAAGTTCAGATAAGTCAATTGGCAAGCTCACTTAATGAAAGACAAAAAGGAACATTACCATTTCAGCCATTGCCTAATCCAAAGAGCTCCTTTCCCGTTAATGAAGCCGAGGATGTAATACCGAAAAAAATGCAACATTGTTCATATTCTAAGGTCTGAAAAACAAGTAGATAACCAGGTTTCTAATGCTCCAGTGTCCAATCCACCAATGTCTACACAACCAGAGCCTGTTTCAAATGACCCATCTTCATCATCAAGTCACAACCCTCCACTTAAAAAGTTTGATGAAAGGATAAATCAGTTGAGCAAACATACAAGCCTATTATACCATTCCCTAATAGGCTAGCAAACACCAAGACCAGTGCTCAAATGGAAAAGATTAGATAAATGTGCCACTTCTTGACGTCATTCAAGAAATCCCATCATATGCCAAATTTCTAAAAGACATGTGCATCAAGAAAAGAAAAACAAATGTTTCCGAAATGGTCTTCCTTGCATTAAACATCAGCGAGTTGCTATCTGAGCTTATCCCTGTAAAATACAAAGACCCCAGATGCCCAACCATTTCATGTATAATAGGATAGACCACCATTAACCGGACACTGCTTGATTTGGGAGCAAGTATCAACTTGCTCCCTTTTTTCGTGTATTAGCAACTCGGGTTAGGCGACCTCCGTCCAACTTGGATTACTATACAATTAGCTGATCGTTCTGTAAAAGTTAAACACATTCACCTCCTTAGTCATGTCCTAACAATAGCAAATACGATCATAAATTGTATGAAAGGATCAATGCGTTTAACTTTCGACGACATGACTAAGGAGGTGAATGTTTTCCACTTGGGAAAACAACCTCGAGACTTCGATGACCAATCATTTGAAGTGAACTTCGTTAAAGGACTAAACGGTGAACATGAGGAAGAGCTACAGTGTGAGTCTGAACACAAATTTGATTTGGGGTCAGATGACTTTAATCTTGACCAGATAGTATACTTGACAGTAGAGTGGACAACAAACACTACCCCGAACATCCCTTGCAACAAGAATAACCCTTGACGGATTATATCCCTTCGTCTGAACTGAAAGTTCTTCCGAGTCATCTCAAGTACCAGTACTTGGGTGAAAAGGAAGCTTTCCCAGTGATCTTTACTTCCCATTTAATGGAAAAATAAGAAGACAATCTTCTTACTATGTTAAGGAAAAATAGGGAGGCTATTGGTTGGACCATAGCCGACATCAAGAGGATCAGCCCATCCATTGCGCAACACCACATTCATCTGATAGAAGAGGAAAAATTCAAATGTGACCACAGTGTAGACTCAACCCCATCATGCAGGAGGTTGTCCGTGTAAAGATCCTTAAACTACTAGACAATTGGATAATTAATCCCATATCTGATAGCCAATGGGTGAGTCCAGTCCACGCTGTGCCCAAGAAAGTCGGCTTTACTGTAGTAGAAAATGACAAGAAAGAGTTAGTATAAACTCGTCTTCCAACGAAGATTCGAGTTTGCATTTATTATCGCAAATTAAACTCCGCCATATGTAAAGACCACTTTCCTCTTCCCTCATAGATCAAATGTTAGAAAGACTGGCTGGACATGAGTATTATTGTTTCCTGGATGGATATTCAGGATTTAACCAAATTTACATTGCTCCCGAAGACCAAGAGAAAACAACTTTCACCTATCTTTTTAGAATGTTTGCATACCATAGGATGCCATTTGGATTATATAACGCTCCTGCAACGTTCCAACGTTGCATGCTTAGTCTATTCTTAGACATAGTGAAAGATTTTTAGAGATATTTATGGATGACTTTTCGATCTACCAATTTTTTTGACGATTGCCTGTATCATCTCAAATTGGTCTTACAAAGATGCATGGAAAAGAATTTGATACTTAACTAGGAAAGTGTCATTTCATGGTCAAATACGGAATCGTCCTTGGGCATGAAGTTCCGAGAAGAGGAATTGCGATTGATAAGTTCAAGGTGGAAGTGATAGCTAAACTCCCTAAACCAAAATGCTTAAAAGACATCAGATCTTTTCTAGGGCACGCTGGTTTTTAAAGAAGATTCATTAAAGAGTTTAGCAAAATTACTAGACCTTTAACTAATCTCTTAGGAAAAGATGTGCCCTTCCATTTTGATAATGGTGTATAAAAGCTTGGGAGAAGCTGAAACAAGACTTGTCTCTGCACCGATAATTTCGGCACCCGATTGGATTAGACCCTTTGAAGTCATGTATGACGGCTCTGATTATGTCATTGGCGCTGTCCTAGGACAACACATTGATAACAGGCAACATGTGATTTATGCGAGTAGGATGCTTAATGTTGCCCAACTCAATTACAACAAAACTGAAAAGAAATTTTAGCAGTTGTGTTTGCGTTAGAAAAATCCCGACAATACCTACTCGGGTCCAAAACAACAGTGTTCACCGATCATTCTACTCTACGATATTTGATGCAAAAGAAGGATGTTAAGATTAAACTCATTCGTTAGATCCTTCTTATGCAAGAGTTCGATTTAGAAATCAAGGACAAAAAGGGCGTTGAAAATGTGGTGGCAGATCATTTGTTGAGAATTCCAAATGCATCTATGGAAATAATACTGATTAATGAGAACTTTCCTAATGAACACATCCTAATAATGTGTAAAGAGCCATGGTATGCTGACATTGCAAATTATCTTGCTACTGGGCAAACACCTTTTAGTTGATCAAGACAGGACAAACATCGTTTTTTCACACAGATACAGTTCTTCTGGGATGAACCATGTCTCTTCAAATATTGTCCTAATCAGATCATTAGAAGGTGTCTTCCTGAGGATAAATACCATATTGTGTTGACATTTTGTCATGAGTTTCCATGCGGTGGAAACTTTAGTCCACAGAAGACTGCTGAGAAAGTCCTGCAGAGTAGATTCTATTGGCCCACTCTATTCAAGGACTCCTTCAAATTTTGCAAACTTTGTGCAAGATATCAAATGATGGGTCGAATCATATGTAAGGATATGATGCCCTTACCTCTCTGGAAGTGGAAATTTTCGACGTGTGGGGCATCGATTTTATGGGACCTTCTTCGACTTCTTTCAGCAACCAATTCATTTTGGTAGCTGTTGATTACGTTTCAAAGTGGGTCGAAGAAGTACCAATAAGGACGAATGGTAATCAAGTTGTCATCATGTTTAAGAGAAAGTCATTTCACCCTTCGGAGCCCCCCGTGCGATAATAAGCGACAATAGGAGTCATTTCTACAATAGGGCTTTTGAAGCCCTAATGCGGAAGTACTCCATTCGCACAAATTTTCACGGCCTACCATCCTCAGATAATCGGGCAGGTGGAGGTGACGATAGACAAATCAAACTTATCCTAGAGAAAACCGTAGGATAGAATAGGAAGGTTTGGTTGGTTAAGCTTATTGATGCACTATGCGCTTATCGGACCGCTTATAAAACTGTTCTAGGGATGTCTCCAAACTGAGTGTATTTGAAAAACCCTGCCATCTGTCAGTGGAGCATGAGCACCGTGCTCTATTGGCTATTAAGCAACTTAATTTTAACTTAAAGAAAGTCGGTTACCTAAGAAAATTGTAGATTTTTGAGCTTGAAGAAATAATAAATGAAGCCTATGATAACGCTCGAATTTCTAAGAACAGAACCAAACTCTTCCATGATCAGTCCATAAATAGAAAGAATTTTGTATCTTGACAAAAGGTTTTGCTGTACAACTTTAGGATTCACCTTTTTGCCAAAAAACTGAAGACACGTTGGTTAGGACCATTTCTAGTTCAAACCGTTTTTTCACATGGTCCGGTGAAAATTTTTGATCCAAAGAACCGTAATGTATTTAAAGTTAATCGACAGAGATTGAAACTATTCTTCACCCCCGATCTTGAGCCACACAGAACTTTTGAATTGGGTCTCTGTGACCCAGTATACGAGTGACCAGGCCCTTCTCGGATTTCCCTTTCATCGTAAAATTTTTTTTAGGGGACTCTTTTTGCAAATAACCATTTTTCTTTCCTTTTTCTTTTAAAAATAAAAATATAATGTAATAAATTAAAATATATATAACAAAAAAATTTTAGATTTTGTACAGAATTTTAAAACACCAAAATCCCCAACTCAAAATTCCTAAATCCTCAAAGGGTAAAAAAAGAAAGTCTTAATCTTTCAGCCTATTTATACCCCTCCACTCTCTCTCTCTCACGGGTATCATCTTCCAAAATTTAACCTAGATCTGAAGAGGAGAGAAAGCAGCACAGCCAACCCACCAAAACCCGACCCCTCTTTTCATAAATTTGCCGTAAAAATGCTAGTTTTGTTGAGATTCCGCGTCTTTCTTGAAGAACCAACTGCGCCGTAGTGTCTGTACCTGTTGACGTGAAGTGTAGATCCCAGATCTACCACGAATTTCATCTTTGCGACCACTGAGACTGCTCAGGCAGTCTATCCTTGATTTTCCCCCTCACGATTTTTGGAGGAGGTTTGCATATCCTTTTCCATCTTTTTATGAATTTTTCATCCATGGCTCCCACTATCTTTGCTAAGAAAATTTTTTGCTAGAGTTTTCATGGATGTTCATGGTTATGGCATTATTTTCTTAGATCGTATTAAGGAGGGAAATGGTTTGGACTAGTGTATGATAATGAGGATAATGACGCATATTATTGCCCCGATTCGGTAACCCAATTCTACACACATATTGAGACATTCACCATTGATCACGATCTTCTTACTTTCATTGTGCACTTTGATTCAGGAGATATTGTTGTTAATATTAACATGATTGAGATGATCACATAGATCTCCTGCCCTCCATAATATGATGTACCATTGCCTCTCATCGAATATATGACTGTTATGGGTGTGAGATATAAGGAGAAAGACCATGGGCTCAAGGCGAGCACTACATTCCGTAATGTTCATTGTGGGACAATGGGTCCAACACAGTATCTTAGGTCTACATCACACCACGTCCTTCAATAGACCGGTGTTGCAAATTGTACACAACCTGATGTCCAGGCAGCGCACGGTTTGTTTGAACACTGTCTTCTGGCAACACACGATTGCCAATTTCCAGCACATTCAGGGTGCAAAGTATTCGCATCTAGTCTTTTTCACTTGCCTGTGCAAACATGTTCTGCCAAATGAAGTCTTTTCATCATATGATCGGGTCTAAATTTTCATAGAGCGTATCACGAGTGCTTATAATAGTTCCCTTCATGCGGTATGTGAAAGTACACCTAGAGGGGGGTGAATAGGTGTATTGCTAATCTAGTGAACGAAATGCGGAAATTAAAAACTTAATTGCAATAACACTTAATGCAACTAACGAGTGTAGCCGAATTCCCGGTGAAGGGCTCTGGACTAACTCCTCTTGATTCCTCTGAATAAGAGTTGAGGTGCTATATGAAGCTCTCGTGGTTAAACACAAGTGAGGCACACACAAACAAGCCAAGCATATAATATATGACTGTGCAATATGAAATGATGCAAGAAACGATATAAAAGAGAGAGAGTTAGAGTCAATGGATCAATCGCTAACACACGGATATGTTTTGAGGTTCGAGCATACAACTCTACGTCCCCACCTTCACATAGAAGGATTTTCACTAACTCGTCCACAAAGAACTCCCACACAGGGAACCTCCACTGAGGATTTGGGGCAATACAATAACCGGGAGTACACAACTCCTCTCTCGATTACAAACACAACCTCTCACTAGAGGCTAGGAACAAAGCCATCAATATCAACCTCACAAATGAGGGATAGGCACAAAGCCAATACAACCAATCAACCTCTCACTAGAGAAATAGGGAACAAAGCCACCACTCCAAAATCAACCTCTACCCAAGAGGGATAACACAAAGTAGAAGGGTTTACAACTTAGTGATCAAAAGACCACAAACCAATTCTTTTTCCCACAAAACAAAGATTCTATAGATAGGATAGAATAATAAGCTCAAGTGTGAGAAAACAAAGTGTTTTGAACAAAGAAAATCACTTGGGAAATCTCCAAATAGTATAGATTTTTGACCAAAAACAAATTCCCAAAAGACTATTTTCTTTGAAATAAAAACACTTTAAAAATAATTGAAGATCAAATCTTTGAAGCTCTAAAACTCTTTTTAAACTTGTAAAAACACTAGAGAAGTTCTGAAATTTGGCTCTTGAAAACTTGATGAAAACTATTAAGAGAAAACCCAATTTATAGCCTCAACAAAAAACTAGCCGTTGGCAGCAATTATGGTCAGATTTGACCATCCGGTCGACCGGCCGGTCGATCGGCCATCGGTCGAATTTGACCGTTGCCAACCTACGTTCGACCGCCCGGTCGACCATCCTTACCCGAGAGTAAGGAAGCTACAGTCGGTCGACCGCACGGTTGACCGGCCCAAGGGGCTGGCTGCGTGCACGTTTGTGTGCACGTCCGGTCGACCGATCCGGTCGACCGACTTCTGGTCCGGTCGACCGTCGGTCGACCGCAAGAGCCTGGTAGACAGGTTTAGGGACATGAAAAACTTGTTTTTAATCATCAAATAAATCCCATAAATTCTCTAAAAATCCACAAAAATAGTTTCAGTATAATACTTGATAAACAAACATGTGTGAAAAAATTCAACACATATTTCTAACAATTTGAACCATTTTTGTGTTATGAAAATTTTGCTGAAAACCAAAATCCGTATTTTCAAAACTTGGATTTTTGAATTGAAAATTCGTTTTGTCTAAAACTTATCCAAATACAAAAACATGATATGAAACAACATTTAGGCATGTATATATGGATATAATCCAATATACATGAAATAGATATATATATATATATCAATGTTTTTGACACATAAATCCAAAAATACGTTTTGTTAAAATACCAAAACACCAAACTCATGAAATAGACTATCAAACTAAGTTTGTTTAAATAGTTGAAGCATGCATGTATATAAAACAAATCTAATATACATTAAATCATGTAAACTTGTATTGATACTATCTATTCATGAAAACCAAGATCGGTTAAACCGAAAAATAAAAACCAAAACATGAAACGTGTGTGTGTTGTGAACTTGAGCATATCACACTGTCTAATCTTTAATAAATGGATTTAAAACATAATCTAAAATATGTACCGAAGTCTTCTCGTAGAGCACCTTCTCTAAGTTGACTCGATTCAAACCGTGATCCACCGAGCTTGACTCCAACGAGTGCTAGATATGAACTTTGACGCTCGGGCTCTTGAATCACCATGTGAAAGCTCCAAAACACCTTTATTGAAGCTAATCACTTACTAATATCTTGGTTAAGTATCTGAAACTAAACATCATAAGATTATTAGTAAACATAACTACATGAGTTGATCATCATCAAAACTAGAGTGGAAGGCCTCTGGGCCAACAATCTCCCCCTTTTTGATGATGACAAAACTCATGGAGTTATATATGCATGGATTAAAGTTAAGCTTCACAGAAGATCCCCCTTAACTCATGCATAGCAATAAACATTAAATATATGCAATGAATACTAAACATGAATATGCATCAACATGTATAAAATAATGAAATGAACATGCTCTTGATACCAAACATGAAATAAACATGCTCTTGATACCAAACTTTTTTTTAAAAATAAATTCCTTTTCCTTTTTAAAATAAACATGTTCTTAAATAAGATTTTGATACCAAAAAATTTCAATGAAAAAACTTAAGCTCTTGATACCAATCAAAGCTTCTTGATACCAATCAATAAAACAAAATTCTTAATACCAATTGGAAAGATAATCACTAAACAATAAACATGCATATAAACTCAAATTAATTACTAAACAATAAACATGCATATAAACTCAAATATTTCTTCCCCTTTTTGTCAATCATCAACAAAGGGGTCAAAGAAAACAATATTCTCCCCCTTTTGGTCTTAAACAAAAAAAAAATCAATGAGGGGTGAAATCTAATCAAAAAGTTATGATACCAATTGTAAGAAAAAATATATCAATTTAGTGCATCATGATATCAATGAAATATACCAATTGAAAGTACATACTGTGGTACATAAAACAAATGTTTTATTGTTTTCTTTATAGGAAGTAAACTTATAGGTAATCTTGATACCAATTTGTAAAGATTAGTACCAATTGAAAGTAATTTTTCATTAAAACATATGATACCAAAAATAATCAATATCATTTTTTAATCATATTTCAACATAAAGTGTGGGAGTAAAATAACAAAACCAATTAAAGGTGAAATATAAATTTTCTCCCCCTTTATGAAATACCAAATAAAATGATGCATAAGTGTATAAGATACTAATTGAAACATAATCAATTGAAATATAATAGTCATTAAAGATATCAAGCTTAGCATAACTAAAATTTGTGCTCAAGGATATAGGGATATAGTAAGCACAAATAAATCATATATATGTATGAAAATTGAATACCAATCGAAATTGACACTATTTGAAATGTAAGCATACATATATAAAAAATATATGAGTATACAAAAAGAAGGAATGTCAATAGTGATACCAATTGAAAAGATCCAATGATACCAATTGAAACACAATAAGATAAAGTGTATAACTCATATTACCTTCCACCATTTCATGCACATGTTTAAAAAGATTTTTCAATAAGAAGCATACAAGGCATGGTCGCCCAACCAACCGCCCTTAAATGGGTAGGGTTTTTAAAAATAGGTTTGAAAATATAGTATATTTGAAAAGCTCTACCATAATGAAGGATACGAACTAGTTTTAAGAAAAATTTGAAAACTAGTACGAAATCCTTCAAGCAAGGAATAAAACAAAAATATATTTCATGAAACATGAAAATCACTCAACAATTGACACTCAAAAGATATAAAGCTCATATAGGACTCATAAAAATAAAATCATGAGAAAACCTCAAATAATGTGAGTGTACAAGTTTTGTGTGAAAGACATAGTCATGAAAATAGGCAATAGGCTCAATGTGAAATTCCTTTATAAACAAAACATGAAAATCATCAAAACAATTTAATTTCGAGGCATATGTATGTCTTGTACGAACTAAAGAACATACATATCCAAACATAACGAGTCCACAAAAGTATATGCATGAAGGCAAGTGGCTCAAGGATGTATATGTATAACAATTAGTTTGGACAAAATAGACATATACATGAAGTTAAACATATAAACATGAAAAATATGTACAATATGGGAATACAAGTCAAATGCATGAATCATCAAAACTAGGCTATACTAGTACATCTAATGGGTATAAATGAGCGTTCAAGTACAAACATATAATAGTCTATTTATAGCTTACTAGTTGTACAAGTATACATCCAAGTTTTAATGAAAACTAACATCTAAACATGTAATCAAAACATGAAGCATAGAAATCAAAACTCATAAACATACATATGATCATTATGTACATGCACATGCATAGATCTAGGACATACACATTAGTTAAAACAAATGTGAGAACACAAAGATATAAATCCATATTAAATATGAGTGTCTCAAATAACTAAACATGTATATCACTAATCTAAATATCATGGCATATAACATACTAATCATAAAACATCAAAATATGCTAACAATGAATAATATGAAAGCATGTAAACATAAATGAGGAGTAAGAGATTGTTACCAACACCATGAAGGCAACTCTCTAAGTCTCCAAAACAAGGTGGTCCTCCCACCAAACTCTCCTTGAAAGTGATGCATCCAAATTGTCCTCTTTAAGCTCGGAACGCATCCACCTCAAGGCACTATCACTCTCACGTCATGCGAGAGCCCACACCTACATTAAAAACAATAGGGGTGGTCTTTGGTACCCATACTCTTTTGGGTCCATGAGGGTTAGCTCCTTTCCTAACCTAAATAAACTTAGTTGCTAAATTTACATCATGTATCTTATCATAGCAAAATTTAGCAAGGTAGTCCTTATGTCCACAATGTGTACAAGTGTACACATGAGCATACATAGTGTGATGGGTGGGAACGTGCAAAGCATGTGTATGCCGTGTATGGTGTGCATGTAAAGATGGTTTCTTTCGAAATATAGATTCCAAACGTGTATAGTTTAAAGCAATTGGCTCAAAGTGGAGCCCAAACAATCAACACTTTTCTTCAAAACATTTATATCATTTTTAATACTTGAAGATAAAGTAGAGCATGCAATAGGTGAGTTAGAATTTGAAGCTATACTAGCATGGCAAACATGTGTGTCTATATCATTTTGCAAAGAAATATTTTTTTAAACAATCTTTTAATTCTTGTGAAATCAAATTTATTTTATTTTTCAAAGAATTATTTCTTTTAATACAAAATCAAGTTTTGAAGTTAAATCCTCATTTTTCTTCAAAATATATGCACAATCATTTTTACTTTTAAAATTTTGTTTTCATTAAGTGCAAGATCAAGTTGGAATTAAGTGAGTCAAGTTCTCTCGAAATCTCATCCCTCTCTTGCAAAGCAATCTCAAGTTTAGAAGATAAATTTTTATTTTCTTCTTTTAAACCAATATTATCCTCTTTCAAAAATTATATTTTGAAAGCAACTTTTCACAATTTTTAGCAAGTTCATTATTTATGGCTTGAGCCTCCATACACTCATTGCAATATGAAATAGAACTAGCATCTAGTTGAGTGTCCGAGCGTACCTCAAGGGAGTTATTCCCTTGGACCATGAAGAAACGTTCGTCGGACTCATCTCTCCTAGATCTCCTCTTCTTATCGATAATCTTTGGTAGCTCGAGAGAAGTCAAAATGCTCCATACTGTAAAAGCGGACTCATAGTGAGAAAACACATGTAAATAACTTTTATCAAGGGATGCTCTAAGTGCCTTTAGGGCTATTTCATTGGCCTCTATATGCTTGCTATCATTAGGGTAGGATTTCTTGATAATGGCAAGGTAAACATGCAAGCCTAGGCTTTTAAATGACAACTCATAAGAACCTTCCATATGTCAGGTCTAGAGATATCAAACTTAGGAGGAACATCCATGAGTGCAAACTATATGTGTGCAAGTGCAAATGCAAAAGATAGATTAGCTAACCAAGATCACACTCCTAGGTGGTTAAACCAAATATCAGGAGCGTAGGCTCTGATACCAATTGAAAGTACACCTAGAGGGGGGTGAATAGGTGTACTGTTATCTAGTGAACAAAATGCGGAAATTAAAAACTTAATTGCAACAACACTTAATGTAACCAACGAGTGTAGCCGAATTCCCAGTGAAGGGCTCTGGACTAACTCCTCTTGATTCCTCTGAATAAGAGTTGAGGTGCTATATGAAGTTCTCGTGGTTAAACACAAGTGAGGCATACACAAACAAGTCAAGCATATAATATATGAATGTGCAATATGAAATGATGCAAAGGCACGATATAAAAGAGAGAGAGAGAGTTAGAGTCAATGGATCAATCGCTAACATACGGATATGTTTCGAGGTTCGATCACACAGCTCTACATCCCCGCCTTCACACAAAAGGATTTCCACTAACTCGTCCACAAAGGACTCCCACGCAGGGAACCTCCGCTGAGGATTTAGGGCAATACAATAACCGGGAGTATACAACTCCTCTCTCGATTACAAACACAACCTCTCACTAGAGGCTAGGCACAAAGCCACCAATATCAACCTCACAAATGAGGGATAGGCACAAAGCCAATACAACCAATCAACCTCTCACTAGAGGGATAGGACACAAAGCCACCACTCCAAAATCAACCTCTATCCAAGAGGGATAACACAAATTAGGAGGGTTACAACTTAAGATCAAAAGACCACAAATTAATTCTTTTCCCACAAAAACAAAGATCCTATAGATAGGATAGAATAATAAGCTCAAGTGTGAGAAAACAAAGTGTTTTGAACAAAGAAAATCACTTAGGAAATCTCAAAATAGATATAGAATTTTTGACCAAAAACAAATTCCCAAAAGACTATTTTCTTGAAATAAAAACACTTTAAAAACAATTGAAGATCAAATCTTTGAAGCTCTCAAACTCTTTTTAAACTGGTAAAAACACTAGAGAAGCTCTGAAATTTTGGCTCTTGAAAACTTGTTGATAACTATTAAGAGAAAACTCAATTTATAGCCTCAACAAAAAACTAGCAGTTGGCAGCAATTATGGTCAGATTTGACCATCCGGTCGACCGGCCGGTCGACGGCCAATGGTCGAATGTTGACCGTTGCCAACCTACGGTCGACTGCCCGGTCGACCATCCTTATCCGAGAGTAAGGAAGCTACAGTCGATCGACCGCACGGTCGACCGGCCCAAGGGGCTGGCTGCGTACACGTTTATGTGCACGTCCGATCGACGATCCGGACGACCGGCTTCTGGTCCGGTCGACTTGTCAGTCGACAGCCAGAGCCTGGCAGACAGGTTTAGGGACTTGAAAAACTTGGTTTTTAATCATCAAATAATCCCATAAATTCTCTAAAAATCCACAAAAATAGTTTCAGTATAATACTTTGATAAACAAACATGTGTGAAAAAATTTAACACATATTTCAAACAATTTGAACCATTTTTGTGTTATGAAAATTTTACCAAAAACCAAAATCCGTATTTTCCAAAACTTGAATTTTTGAATTGAAAATTCGTCTTGTCCAAAACTTATCCAAATACAAAAACATGATATGAAACAACAATTAGGCATGTAGTATATGGATATAATCTAATATACATGAAATAGATATATATCAATGTTTTTGACACATAAATCCAAAAATTCGTTTTGTTAAAATACCAAAATACCAAACTCATGAAATAGACTATCAAACTAAGTTTGTTTAAATAGTTGAAGCATGCATATATATAAAAACAAATCTAATATACATTAAATCACGTAAACTTATATTGATACTATCTATTCATGAAAACCAAGATCGGTTAAACCGAAAAACAAAAACCAAAATATGAAACGCGTGTGTATTGTGAACTTGAGCATATCACACTATCTAATCTTTAACAAATGGATTTAAAACATAATCTAAACTATGTACCGAAGTCTTCTTGTAGAGCACCGTCTCCAAGTTGACTCGATCCAAACCGTGATCCACCGAGCTTGACTCCAACGAGTGCTAGATATGAACTTTGACGCTCGGACTCTTGAATCACCATGTGAAAGCTACAAAACACCTTTGTTGAAGCTAATCACCTACTAATATCTGGTTAAGTATCTGAAACTAAACATCACAAGATTATTAGTAAACATAACTACATGAGTTAATCATCATCAAAACTAGAGTGGAAGGCCTCTGGGCCAACAGTATGGACACCTACCATAATGACAGAGGATGTTTCTGCTGAGACTTCCTCAGAGGAATGGAGTGAGGAAGAGGATAAGAGTGCCTTTTGGCAACAACCACCCCAGTAACACTAAGGCTTTCATGTCCTCCATTTGAAAGGGTATGAAGAAAATCTTTAAGAGGCAAGCTAAATTAAGGAAAAGAGTGGAGGAACAAAATGAGAGGTTAGAACAAATTGAGGAGGGCTTGCGGCGTCTCAATCAATGGGCCCAAGTACTTCAGCTGGCCCAAGTAGGCGCCCGAGGTGATTTTGTACCATTATCTATCTTATGCATTCACATTTCATTTTTCTACGTTGAGGATAATGTATATGATAGGTGTGGGATACTAATGTAGATTTTTTTCTTTTTTGATGTTTTTTAGATTTTTCTTTCTTTCTTTAGCTTTTTAGACTTTTCTTTCTTTTAGATTTTCTTTTCATTTAGGAAATTTCTTTTCCTTTATAATAATATATATATATATATATATATATATATATCCATTTTTAAGAAAATTAACTTGATCTTAGGAATTAGAGAAACTCTAAACTAGAATTTCTTAATATAAGTTAAAATAAGAAGAATTGTTGGATTTCTAGGTCAAGAAAGAATGAGTAAAAAAATAATTAGATTTTGAATTTTTCCTAAAGTATATATATTTACATGATGAGGGATTAAAACAAAAACCTAAATACCTTTATTTATAAATAATATATATATACAATAAAAATATTTGTAAATATAAATAAATAAACACTTGATGACCAATTAAGCTGCTTAGTTGTACCTTGAGAAGCATGATCAGTCACGTGTAAAGGTGGTTAAGTCTTTAGCATTCGTGACCTTATTTACTCGAGTCCTTAAACCCTAGGGATGTATTCTCATCTGATGTCTTAAGATCATCTGATCTGGGAGTCATCGGTTCAAGACTTGCTACATGGGTAAATTAGAAAGCCTAATGAAGCTAAGAAAAATAATAAGTATACATATAAGTCAATAAAAAAAACATATATATATGGAAATATAAATAAGGTATCATAGTCTTAAGTGTAATTACTCATACATATAAGTGTATATATTCTAAGTTTGATGCAAAATCCAATGATCACTCTACTTTTGAAACTTAACCTTAATTGAAGACAAAGCTTCAAGTGGAGACTTATAATTAGGAAGGAATAGTTTAGGTTAACCTAAAACCATAAGATCACTTAAATTTTTACAAAAATAGATCGTAAACTTTCTTTCTTTCTTTCTTTCTTTGAAAACCACTAACATTTGTTTTCATTTTTATGGATTTTGTGGGTATAATCTGCTGAAAACTCTCAAGAGACAAAACTCCTCTTCTAGGGGTAACATAGAGATTTAACGACTTGTTGCATGTACTCAGTGCAATCGCGTCACTTGCGAAAGTGGTGTAATAATTTCTTAGTTTAGTTTCTTAGTTTAGTTTTTATCATTTTATTTGCTCAAGGACGAGCAAAAAGATAAGTGTGGGGGTGTGATTAGTAGCCAATTTTGCATCATTATCATCACATTTCATACCAAATTATGTTAAATATGTTACTAATAAATCTCTTTTGGGTATTTTGCAGATAATTAAAAGGTCAAGGGTAAGATTTAACATAATTCTGATTTTTCAGTTTTTTTGGATAATTAAAGAGTTTTTTTGAGGAGCAAGAGCGATCCTTCTAGAGAGGGGTAGATTAGTCTTAAAAATAAGAGGATGAGCCTAGACTAAGTCTAGCCTAAGTGCATGAAGACTTGGATATTCCCTGGAGCTCCCATTTTAGAAGAGAGACAACTGGAATTAGATCAAGGCATCTGCGCTCAATCAAGCCGTGGAACGCGGCTTTTGCCGCATTTCCGCGGCATTCTCTTGGATATAAGTGCGGATCTTCGAAGCCGCGATTCCGCGGCATTCTCTTGGATATAGGCATGGATCTTCGACAGTTGTCCCCTCGTTTCGTGCTCTCAAGCCTCTGCAGCCTATAAATACCCTGTAATTGAACCACAAGAGAAAGTTAAACAGAAAACAAAGAGCAAAGTATTCTCATTGCTTGTGCTACTCTAGTTTCTCTTCTCTTGCATTATTGCAAACTTTGTCTAGGTTTTTATTTTCAGAAATTGAGTGGGAAGAGAGAGTGTGATTGTAATTGACTCAGTGATAAATCAATACAAAGACTACTTCTTTCCTCATTGCTCTTTCTTCCATCTTCTACTTTGTGCTTTTTGATTCATGTCTCTAACAATGGCTAACACCTCTAACAAGCTTTTCATTTCAAGCTTTACATTTATGTCTAGCTAACTTTCTTCTTACATAGCTGACTAACTACTAGCCCACTAACCCTAACTACTTGATTGATAACCCACATAAATCAAATAGCATGCCAATAAGTCTTGTGCAAGTAAGAACTATGGATGGCTTATGATGAAGGTTTCTAACTCTAACTCTCTAATAAGAAATCTAACTCTCATATTTCATGCTCTAACTTTAAGTTCTTGATGAACTATTGAATGCCTAACTTGCTTGTTTTGGCATGGAGAATACCCACTCATCTTTGTCAATACCAATAGTGCACTTATTTCTCACCCTAATTTCGCCTTTAAATGGATCTTGATAGGGTGATGTTTAAGTTTTTGCCGTGTCACGCAAAGTGGAGGGTGAAGGACTTTCATTAGAATACCACATGACTAGTTCTCTAAACACAAGACTTGTGCAAGCTAAGGATCCATTGTGAGGCCCCATCATCAAGCAAGTTAAGGGTTAGTGGGATTCATTAGTAGAAGGTTAGCCATGCAATCTTTTCCCATTTTCTATAACTAAAACTTTTCAAGCAATTTTCTTTAGAAATTCTTCAAAATTTCTTCAAACTTTTATGCATTTCTTTACTCAAAGCTTTCTTTTAAAACTTTCCTTTAGTTTCTTTGAGCCTTCTCTTTTCTTTTCTTTGGTTTCCAATCATCACTTTATCGAATCTGTATTTCTTTTCTCTTTTATTTCACTCGCTTTCTTACTCACAAACAAATCACATCATCGATTTCACACTCTTCCTTCTTTCTTCTTTCTTTTGTTTTTAACTGAAACAAGAAGAACCATATTTTGAAGAAAATAAAGTAAGAACTGGACAAAGCTTCTATCGCTCCCCCTCCTTATGGATACGACTCATTTTACCATTTGGTTAGAATGAATAGTTTGTAAGGACATAAGCACAACTACTAAAGGACATAACTCACATCAATAATGAACTCTTTAATCTGGTGCTTGTATCATTTCAATACACCTTCCAATTTCGAACAATTGACTGCACTAACTTAAACAAGCTGCCCTAAGACTTCTCGCTGCCCAACATAGATCAAATAGTCGACGCGAAAACGGGCCACAAACTCCTCATCTTTATGGATGCCTACTCAAGATACAACCAGATTAAGATGCAATCAAGAGATAAGAACAAGACAGTTTTTGTCACCGACTGTTCCATCTACTGCTACAAAGTCATGCCCTTCGTCTTGAAGAATGCAGAGCCACTTTCCAGGGGATGGTCAATGAAGTCTTCAAGGAGCTAATCGGGAATACGATGGAGGTATATGTTGATAACATGCTCTTGAAGAGCCTCGATAACTCCGACTGCGTGAAGCACTTGGGGGAAGCATTTGCTCTCCTCTGAAAGTTCAATGTGAAGCTCAACCTCGAGAAGTGCACCTTCGAGGTAGCTTTCGACAAATTCCTCTGAGAGAATTTGAAGCTCAACCAGATATCAACCATACTGGAGATGAAGTCCCCGATCACTGTCAAAGAAGTCAAATCCTCAGTAGTCGCCTCGTTGCCCAACTGATTCCTCAATAGATCAAATAGATCAACTGATAAGTGCAAGCCTTTCTTTCTCGCCATCAAGAAGAATGAGATAACTTTTTTTTGGAACAATCAGTGTGAGGCAGCATTCCAAAGTCTGAAGGCTTATCTGGCATCTCCCCCACTTCTCTTCAAGTCTCTTCCCGATGAAACATTATTCCTTTACCTAGCAGTCTCTGACACCACAATGAACGCATCTTTGCTTCAGGAAGACGGGGGCATCCAAAAGCTAGTCTAGTATGTCAGCAAGGCTCTGATTGATGCTCAAATAAGATAAATGAGGATTGAAAAACTAGTGTTCGCTCTCTTCGTCATCACAAAAAAAATTGAAGCACTACTTTCAATCTTTCCTCATTGTCGTGCTGACATAGTACTCACTGAGAACCATTGTGGAAAACTCCGAGGCTAACAAAAAGATCGTGAAGTGGGTCACGGATATCAGACCACTCGGAGTCACTTTCGAGCTTAGTACAATGATCAAAGTAGATCCTGACGGACTTCATTGCCGAGTTCACTCCAGGACCCCCATCACCAAACAACTACTCCTTGAAAGGGTGGACCCAAAATGTGGATGGAGCATCAAATGGCAAGGGATCCGAGTCGGGGTAGTCCTTACTATCCCAGATGGATCCATCATCGAGCAGTCTTACATTCTCGGGTTTCAAACTACCAACAATGAGGCTTCAAGATGGCGACTATCCTTGGAGTCGTGGAGTTTGAAGTTCGATGTTATTCACTACTTATAGTGAGTCAGATCAATGAGAATACATGGCCAAAGACGATCAGATGGCCGCGTACTTGAAGATTGTCTGCTTGAAAGCTAAATTCTCTTGTTGCGACTTCAAGCAAATCCCGAGATCTGAGAACACTCTCTGGTCACACTAGTCTCGGCTGTCGACTTTCAATTTAGACATGAGAGTCCTATTGAACACATCCTGAAGCCAAGTATTGAATTTGCATTAAAATTTTGATGCAATATATAATTATGACTTACATTTTTAAAAGTCCTATAATTGCATTGAATACTGAAATTCGACGCAATTTGTCTGCTTCCAGAATTATGCGGATTCTGAAAATTTTTGGTTTAAAAATATATTGAATGATCCTTTAATTGCGACGAAAACTTTCATTTTCGAAGCAATTTGTTGTCTGCTTCCAGAATTATGCAGAATTTGAAAAATTTTGTTCTAAAAATACAATGAATGTCCTATAAATGCGTAGAAAATGGAATATTTGATGCAACTTTTTGCATAATTACGTCGAATAATTTATTCAACGCAATTATGGAAATTTTTTTAAATTGCAGCTCACATACATACATAATTACATCAAATACATTTATAACTGATATAAGCTGATACAATACAATAAATATAATACAATAGGCATATATAAACATATATACATATATATATATATAATATATATATATATATATATATATATATATATATATATATATATATATATATATATATATATATCAAACAAATCCAAACCAAAACATAATCAACTCCTCCAACAACCTAACAAATCCAACCAAACTCCCCCAACAACCAAACGTGTCAATCCTCCAAAAATAAAGCCCAAAAATATCAATATATAACAAACTCTCTCCCAATCTCACCTAGGCACCATCGTCGCCCCCGCTACCACCGTGTTGCCCTACTACTATGTTCCCTGATGCTTTATTGACTCACTATAAACTGGGCCATGAGCTGCTGCATCTCTCTTTGACTCGCTTCCAAACTGGCGATCCTCTAACGGTCGTCCTCTGACTGCTGCCTCATGGCCTGAACCTTCTGCTCAAACTGGGCGGTGTACGCATCCCTCCTAGCGGGCCTGGTGCCTCTGAGAACATCGTGTAGCCGAGCCTCATCACATGTCTAAATGTCTCAAAAGTCGCTCGTGTGCTAACAGTGCTCTCATCGTTACCATCTGCTATTGCCACATTATAACGTTTTTCGAGCTGCACCTGAAAATTATCAAAAGCATTAAAAGTATATTAGATTTCTATTATTTTCATAAAATTAAAGTAAGAATATATAAATAAACTTTTCATACACCTGCAGACACGACTTCGTCAGTGACTGGTTTGCCCCACGTGCGAGGAATGAGAATATCGGCCTCAGAAGCATCCAGCACATCTATCTTTAGAAATTTCTTATTGTAGATCTCCTTTGCGTTCGACTCCCTCCAGTGGGTCTCCCTCTATTACAAATACAAAAAGCTTAAAAAGTTAAATTAACTTTAAAAGCAAATCTGTTATAAAAGCAAATGAATATAAATTTATACTTACAAATTTTTCTTCCACACAGAAAGACCGTCTCTCCCCATCTTATGTGGCAAGTCATTGGCGCGAGAGGCTCTACATTTTTTGCTCTTCGACTATAAATTAAAAAAAAATAAATTAGCAAATGTGCCATGTATAATAATTTTAAACAAATTTATAATTTTTTATTTTACCAATCCACTCCCGTCCTGGCTGTTCTTTTCATATGTTGACAAGAGGTTCTTCTAAGTCTCGCTATCTACTCGTCCGATTGTTGAGCAGTAGCCTCATCTATAGAGCCCTGATAGCGATCAAAAGTATGACACAGGGAGCGATTTTTGTTGTTTTTTCATCTTTTCTAGGCGTTATCGTTGAATCACTTGCAAATTTTTTTTCAATCTCCTCATTATCATTCCAAGCCGGCAGTGAAATTGCACTTGCATATAACACAATGCATATTGAATTAAAACCTCAATAAAGTATAAATATAAGTAACAATATTAATGATTCAAATAACTTGCAGCCAACTCAAGATATAATGCTTCAGCCCTCCCTGAATTCTTATGATCAGGCCAAGTCAGGTCCTGAGATAACTCGTCGAAATGGCAGACATGACGACTAACACGCTTAGAGAGTGCGTCATAGTAAATACAAAAATAGGTAACCATCTGTGTCAATCTGCATTAGGCCAGTCATCCTATTTTTTTCTCTTAGACTGGCTTCCTTGCTGACTAGAGGATGATATTTGTGTTTCATAATTATAATCTCTAGATATAAACTAAAGCAATCGTAAATGCATATATAGGTCAATCGTAAATGCATATATAGGTCAATACAGAAATAAAGTACACAAGACATAAAATTATCAGTCATATAATACATGCAACTAGTATAATCTACAGAAATAAAGTATATATATGTAATTAGATCATCCCCAGTCATAAACTAAAACACTCGTACATCAAAAATTCTGTGTTACATTAAAAACTCTAGTGTAATTGAAACTAAAATGGAAGAAATCAAAATACATTTGTTACTCCTCCATAGGGCCAACACCGTCAGTAGAGGTAGACGCTACATTAGGATCAGTTCACATGGGCATTACCTCCAAGCATTCACCTTCAATACTTAAATCGAAGGTTTTCCTTGGTTTTGTGATAATAGGCACCACCCAAGGCATATGGCTTGGATTCGGGATAAAGAATGCTTGCAATGCCAGAGATAGTAGAATGAAGGGACAAGTTTTCTTATTTGGCCTTGTAAAATCAATAAGTGTGAAGCCATGTTTGTCTGTTTGTTCTTGTTACTATTGGCCTAGTCACACTCAAATAGAACAATTTTCTTGCGCCCCTTATTGAACGAAAGTTCAATGATATCTTTGATATACTCCATAATAAGTAATATCTCCTTTACTCGGGTCATTATCATGCACACTTGCGTAACTTGTCGTTGCCATGACAACAACTCTGTTATTCTGAGTACAACTAGACTCTTCGAATAACTTCGTGCAAAATTTGAAACCTTGCATATCAAATCTTTTGCATGTCATGACTTTAAATTTATGAGACTGAGACAGGGTTAATAGATCTACATCTATTCCGACTTCTCGTGTAGCCTATTGAGTTATACAAGACTATTTCACAAAATTATTAGACTAAGACTATGCAAAAAATATTGATAACACTTATACGTTCTCAGAACCATCTTTGAAATTTCTTATCCTATGTATTTTGAACAAGCCATTTATAATTAGAAGCTATCATTGAGAATTGTCCTTAATGATTTCTCGTGCTGTCTGTAAGATATGCATGACATATTGAGATAATTCACAATTATTTAAATTTACGAAAGCTTAAAATTTATCTAGTATAACGTACTTAATATAAGGGGTAACTTCGTCACATTTAAACAAGCAATGATTATATGCACTTTGCATTTTGACATATGTGGGTATCATATACTGAGGTTGGAAGGTACTGTATTCATTAGGAACTGAGAAAATGAAAAGCATGTGCCTTTCTTTCTCGATATAATGGTTGTTCTTGAATTCCGCATTACTCTCTATATACCGTGAGCAATAGCGTAGGCATTCATCTGTAATATAGCATTCAGCTATTGAACCCTCTGGCCACTTCTTGTTTCATACATAGGATTTTAAATAACCTAAGTACCTAAAGTTAAGAGAAGAATTGATGACATGTTAATTATACAGGAGTGAAATTAATTATAGTAATCAATTATAATTGAAAAAAATTGTCATATGTACACACATTTCGACAAGTTACATATATCAATAGTGCATACATCCTCTAACCCTCGGCTCAGGTGAATCATCACCACAAAAAATGTAAGTAAAAATTTCTCCTTAAGCTTGCATATAATTTGGCCAATGTCTAGTGCAACTTCTCAAAATCTTCGTCTCACTTAGCTTTGGAGCACAATCGTAGGAAAATCATACAACTCTATTATCGCATCAGTCATCTGCTTTGGCAACCCTATATTACGAACTGCTATTGGAAACAATTACTGCATTAATACGTGATAGTCATAACTCTTTAGTCTCCCAAAATTATCTGAATTAACACAGAGTGCAATATTAGAAGAATAGCCACCAGGAACCTTCACACCACGTAGAACACACATCGCCTTCTTCTGGACATAGGATATATGATGATACTTATGCAATTTCGGAACAAATAAGGGATACCACGGACCTTTGGTTGTTGATACGCCTTGTACTATGCGAGGGCGCTTTATTTTTTAATGTCATCCTTTGCATTGTCATAAATTTCTTACTTTAGAGTGTTCAACCACTTAAGCAATACCTTGCTAACATTCTTCTCGCTATGCATTAAATTCAAATTATGGTGAATTAAATTATCTTTTCAATACAGCAATTCAAAAAAGACACTTCTCTTCCTTCACAGTGTATCTGCCAGGTTTTGTAATTCAGCCCGAATATGACATTGATATCACCTATACTTC
Source organism: Agave tequilana (assembly GCA_038442645.1). Taxonomy (NCBI): domain Eukaryota; kingdom Viridiplantae; phylum Streptophyta; class Magnoliopsida; order Asparagales; family Asparagaceae; genus Agave; species Agave tequilana. The sequence continues at coordinate 10,069 of JAVJIF010023006.1, read as the reverse complement.
ATAAGACATCTTGTCCTGTGGGCGGGGGTGGCGGAGGATCCTCCCTAAATGTTTAAGCCTTATATAACATATTTTTTTAGTTTATACAATCATTTAGATACGGTGTTCTCTGCACAACTAGGACAAGCGAGATAGCCGAACGTGCTCCAACTGGACATGATAGAATAAGTAGGGAAGTTATTTATCGTTCACATAAGGTTTGCTCGCATTTGAAAGAATTATTTCATGAACGCATCTTGATCGAGCCAGACCTGCATAGAAAAATATAGAGTTTAGGAATAGTGCTAGGCCCTCAATGCTACCGTGTAGCTTAGGGCTAACGGGTCATGATCCACAGGGAGAGATACGATGATGAAAGCAATTAAATAAGTTATTTTTCTTAATTTACAAAAATCGGTTTAAAAGTCTTCTTCATTTTTAAAAGAAAATAAAACTATGTTAAGTTAAACAGATGTAGAAGATAGAAGATGATTTGAAATCGTTTTAAATTAAAAGAGCTACTAAGTTAAAAAGAAAAGGAGAAGAAGAAGAAATAGAAGAAAAATGTTGTTTTTAGATGTGTGATTCTAAACTAATGAAATAAAAACGAACACAAAAGAGTACTTACCTCTGTTGTTGAATCGTACTGAAGAATTACCTTGAAATAAAGTGAAGCAGTAGAAAAAATAAATGAAAGCAGAGCTTTGGTTAGATCGAGCACAGTTAAGAAAAATGAGAAACTTCCACTGATTGTCATCTTCAATATTAGTCTCTTGAGAAAGAATTACATTAGTGTCACTCTACAATAACTCTTCCTCTCTTTTAATCATGTAACTCTCTCTAATCTAAGCTATAAAGAAAATAAAAATTACATTGAAAAAGAAAAAAAAACCTAAATGAAAGCTCTCTCTAGAATCCCCCCTCTGCTCTAAGTATGCAGGTATTTATAGAAGAAATATGATAGGGATACGAGTATGGAGGTAGGGGGAGCAAATGCTCCCCAGATTCAAAAAGCCCGCCAGCTGCGAAAATTGGCTTTTGTCACATTTTTGTGGCAAAATCCTGGTCATTGGGCCAGGGTCTAGGAGGCGTGTATCCGTCGACTTGTCCACTATCCTTTTATCCTCTTAGATTTTGATTTTCTGCTTTGAATTTGATGTCCATCCTTTTATCCTCAGCGAAACCGATAGGGTCTTCTTTTAATCTGTTTTTCTTTTAAATTTTGATGATATTATCTCATCTGATATATCCGGTCTTCAGATAAGATTACTTCTAGAACTTTTAGATTTGAATCGATCTCCGTTGATTTGAACTTTTGAATTTAATTGGATAAGATTTGTGCTTATCTTCTCTCTATCATATCCTGCATGAATTTAGACATTAAGACAAGTGAATTGTAAAAATTATTACAGAACAAATGTGAGAATGCAGTAATAAGTATGCAATATATGTGTCCAAACACACCCCCACACCTATCTTTTGCTCATCCTCGTGCAAAACAAAGAGAAAAAAAAACTAAACTGACCTTAACCTAACTCACTTTCACAGGAATCACGGTTGCACTTAGCACGGTCAACAAGGCGTTAAACCTCTAAGTTACCGCTAGGAATGAGTTTTGTCTCATGAGGGTTTCAGTGGATTGCACCCACAAAATTCATAAATAAAGAAAAAGTGTTAATATTTCTTGAAAACGCATTTTGAAGAAAAAATATTTGAAGTATTAATGTAAAAATTCAAGTAATCTATAAGTCATGGGATTATTAAAACATAGTCATTCCTAAATTTATTCTCTATTCAAAACTTGTTTTCAATCAAATTAAGGATTAAAATTATATTTCTCATTTAGTCTATTATTTTTTCCTAATTCATATCCACCATGTGACCGTGAAAATTTGACTCGGGATTCTTCAACTCTAACTCTTATGCCTTATTTTTTTATTTATGGCGGTAATATTTCTTAGCTCTATTAGACTTTCTAATTCACTCATGTAATGAGCCTTAGTCAGTGACTCTCAAATAGGATGGTTTTAGGACACCGAGTGAGAAAACCCCAAGGACTTAGGACTCGAGCAAACAAGGCCATAAAACTAAAGATTTTTATTTATATGAACTACTTTTAGGCATAAATACTTATGTTTTTATGAGGCACAAATACCCAGTTTAATCTAAGGCTTTGATTATATATATATATATATATATATATATATATATATATATATAATATATATATATTATAAGACATAAGAATTTTTGTTTTTGAACCCTAAGTGTGTAAGTGTATAAAGTATGCATATTTCATCAGGGTAAAAATCAAAACTAAATTACTTTTTCAATTTTTTTCCTAACCTCAAAATCAAACAAATAATTTTATTTTGACAAGTGTAGAAATCCTAATTATGCTCTTTTTATTCCTTAACATTAACTTAATTTCTTCCAAAAATAAGTCAAAGTATTATTTTTCTTTTTAAAAAATTTTAATGAAAGAAAATTTTTTTATTAGTAAAAACCTAAGTTAGCATGTTAGTAAACCCTCCCCACACCTAACTCATGTATTATCCTAAATGTACGAATAAAATGCAATAATACATGAAAAAGGTGAAAGGAAAGAAAAATTTTCTCCTCATGGTGGTGGTTCCAGGTGGTCTAATTGGTCCAAGCATTTCTGCCCAATTAGATACTGTAGATTTTCATAAAACTCACATTTCATGACCTCTTTCTTATTTACATTTTTATACTCCCCAATATGAATAGGATCATGCAGGATCTTATGGAATTTTTTCTGGTTATATGACCAATCTTGGGATATCATCAGGAGTCATATTGATCTAAACCTTAGTCCAACAATAGAATATGATTTTGTGGAATGGATGATTTGTCCTCAACAATGAAAGAAATAGGAACCAATACTGACTCGAGAATAAAACTTAAATCAAATTTAGGTTCGAGAGTCAGAGTTGGTTCATGAGTTTGGTCCAAATCATAAGTTGAAGTTCACATTCATTTCTAACAATGAATGTGACTATCCAAAATAGGTGGTTCATGTTCAAGCTCTATAGGGATAGGAATCAGTGTTGGCTTCAGAAATTGGTCCAAATCGGGTAAGGATACTGGTGTCAGCATAGATTCAAAAAATGGAATTGGATCACAACAATGAGAATCGGTGTCACATTCGTCTTCAAGTTCAATCTCATTGAAATGATAACTTGCTAATTTGTCAATGGCTTGGTATTGGTCAGGTTCAAAGTTTTTGTGGTGACCTGGATCTTGGGTAAAATCTTGAAGATACCATGATTCTTCGTCAATATGGCTAGGAGAATCAGGATGGTAAAAATATCTTATGTAGAGTTTTCTCATTCCTATCATTAATTGTGCTGACCAAATGACTCACTTTTGCTTCTAGCCTATTGATAGATTGGATAACATTATTTTCAGACTGAATCAGGTCTTCCAAACTCTTTTTTAAGTCAATAGGTTCTCCTTGTTGTAGTTTGACTTGGAAATTTGAGTAGGGATCTTGGATTTGGGAATTATTTTGGAGAATTGAGTCCGCTATGATTTGTACTTATCATGTGGACTCAAGAAAAGCTTCAAAACTCTTTTCTAAAGAGAATTTTTCCTCTATAGGTTGGTCCTGGAATGGAGTATATGAGTTATTTGTTGGTAAGGTTGTTGATAGTAAGACTTGGGAAAGTCGTATCCCCAATGACTCGTGAAGAGTCATGATGATTATCCCATTCTTATTCATAATACTGGGATTAGGACATATATTGGTTCTAATAAGACCAATTTGGCATACTTAATTGGTTAAAGTTATTTAATGCCGGATTGGTAATATCTGAATTGAAAGAGTTGGAGTGAAATATGGATTTGAGTTATAATCAGAATAATTGTAATTATAATCCATTTTCACAAGAACAAACAAAAATAAATAAATAAACAAATAAGAAAACAAAAAAAATGTAGCATATGTTAGGATAGACCTTAGACCTAGACGACTTCTAACTAGTTAGACTATCCACGGGAGATATATTGCAAAAATCTGACCACAAGTTAATCGGTCATGTGGGGGTAAGACCAGTGGGAGGTATCCATGCCTAAGAAACATGCCTAATTATGCTAAACCACTATTCTTTGAGGTTTCGCCTCTCAATTCTAACCTTAGACACGTTTTGACAAGAGTCAAATCTAATAACTTTCCCCTTAGGTCAGCCTCCTATTTAAATCCGAGATGTCCCTAGGGCCAATATCTACTCAATTTTAATTTGGCTGGGTTAGTGAGTGAGAAGATGGTTTTTGGGTTAAGGAAGGGTAATGACTTTCCCATCTTACCCTTAGATCATTTTCGTGTGTGTGCAAGTATATAGCAAAAATGACACCCAAGCAATATAACATACATGTGTGTTTTCTAAGTTATATGCAATGCAGACGTACTTTTTCTTCAGCACTCTTCAACAGTAATATAAAATATAAAAGAAATTAGACAGATGTTCTAGAATGCAAACTCTAAACCGTTTTTAGCATTTAACAATCACCAAGTTACTGTTGATTTGAAATTAGTATATACAGTGATCTAAATCTGAAAACTAATAGCTGTAGAGGGTAAAATTTTGGATTTCAATCAAACTGCAAGAAATCAGATTAGTAGTCTCTTAACAATTGTCGTGCTTGCCGTGTTTTCGCGACAGTATTATGGTGTCGTGATATCTGCTTTCTAGAGCAGAGGCTCAGGGTAGCAATATACGGTAACTCTTTGTTTTCTAAAATTAGCCCCTGCACACCAAAAAGAGAGAAAAAAAGAGTTAAATTGTTAAAGTAAATCAAAAAGAAAAGAAAAGAAAACTTACCGTTCCTCCCCGGTAACGGCGCCAAAATTTTTATCGAGCCAAACCTGTACAGAAAAATACAGAGTGTAGGAACAGTACTAGGTCCACAAAACCATCGTGTAACATAGGACTAACGGGTCATGATCCACAGGGAGAGACTATGATCGAAACAATTAAGTAAGTTCTTTTTTTTTAATTTACAAAAACTGGTTTAAAAGTCTTCTCTGTTTTTCAAAAAAAGCAAATGAAACTATATTAAGTTGACAGATATGAAAGATAGAAGATAAATTGAAATTGTTTTAAATTAAAACAACTATTAAGTTAAAAAAAGAAAAAGAAGAAGAAGAAATAGGAAAGAAAAAGCATATTTTTAGATGTGTGATTCTAAACTAATGAAATGAAAAGAAAACAAAAAGAGTACTTACCTCTGTTGTTGAATTATATTGAAGAATTACCTTGAAATAAAGTGAAGCAGTAGAAAAGAATAAATAAAAACCAAGCTTCGGCTAGATTGAGCACAGTGAAAAAAATGAAAAACTTCCATTGATTATCACCTTCAATATAAATCTCTTGAGAAAGGATTACAATAGTATCACTCTACAGTAACTCTTCCTCTCTTTTAATCATGTAACTCTTTCTAATCTAAGCTATAAAGAAAATAAAAATTACATTCAAAAAGAAAAGAATAAATCTAAATAAAGCTCTCTCTGGAATCCCCCCTCTTCCTCTAAGTATGCAGGTATTTATAGGAGAAATAGGATAGGGTACGAGTATGGAATAGGGGGAGCAAATGCTCCTCCAGATTCAAAAAGCCAGCCACGAAAACGCAATTTTTGCTGTGTTTCTGTGACAAAATCTTGGCCATTGGGCCAGGGTCTAGGGGCGTGTATCCGTCTACTTGTCCTCTATCTTTTTATCCTCTTAGATTTTGAATTTCTGTTTTAAATTTGACGATCCATCCTTTTATCCTCAGCGAAACTGATTGGGACTTCTTCTAATCCATTTTTTTGAATTTTGATGATATTATCTCATTTGATATACCCGGTCTTCAAATAAGATTACTTCTAGAATATCTGAATTTGAATTGATCCCCGTTGATTTGAAGTTTTAAATTTAATCGGATAGAATTTGTGCTTATCTTCTCTCTATCATATCCTGCATGAATTTAGACATTAAGACAAGTGAGTTGTAAGAATAATTACAAAATAAATATAGGAATATTGTAATAGTTATGTAATATATATGTCAAATACATTCCAAGTTGATATTCTTGGACACCACAATATATTCAACTGCTCTATTAATGGCTACAAGTAGACGTCGATGTTGTGTTTCAGACTTGTAGGACTCTCAATAAGCAGTGACATCATCATATAAGACTGTTGCATGCACAATCCCGAAGGCAGGTTGTAAACCATTAAAATATCGGGCCATGTACTGTAATTGATATTCATGTTTCCAAATGAATTGATCCCGTCGGTAGCCAACCCTAAACTGATATTACGTGGCTCTAGCGAGTACTTTACATGTTTCTGGCTGAAATCTTTTCATGCATCTAAATTGGCATGGCGCCTTAGTATCCCATCGTCATGACGCTCCTCATCATGCCACCTCATGTTCCATGCGGTGTTCTCCATCGCATAGAGTTTTTGGAGCCCTGAAATTAATAAGAAATGCCTTAGTACTTTTTTGGTACTTTTTTCTTTATTTCTCCAACAAAAAAGTCTTGCTAGGTTTTCATCTAAACTCATTGCATACCTTGTAAGCATTCAAGTTTGTGTCTTCTAAAACAAAATGCAATCGTTTGGCACACATAAATCTTCTTGTAATCATACCCCAGCACTCTAATAAGTTTTTTAGTCTTGTCGAACAAGCCTGGTATATTTTTGTTAGGGAATGCATTCTTCAGTAAATGTACCAACTCTCCAAATATGATGTCGCTCATCTTACCTCTTAATTTGATGAGGTACAGCTCTATTATGAACAACAGTCTGGAATAGTTCTTTTAGCCTGGGTATAATGGAGTATGTAATTCTTAAACCTTCTCGTGAAAATCATCCATCTCTGAGGGAGGAGCATTAGTTGGGTCATCGCCGGTCGGATCACTAGAGCCTTCGTCGACCAGATTATGTAAAAGTGAACTTAAAAGACTGTAATAGTTGGCACCACAATAGTCAACACCATCACCAATGCCCTGATCATCACTGTCATTCTATCTGATGGGGATGTCGTCTTGGTTCATTATGCAAATGCCACCACTCAAGACGAGCGTAATCTTATTAGTTAGTAAATGGAACATCACATTGTCCTTGTCAAGCGTTTCTTTGTTCTTACAATCCTTACACAGACAACTTATTTTATCACTAATGGTGGAATGGCCAAAAGCCAATTCTACAAAGTCTTCACATTCTTATCTGTATTTTACATTTGTTTTTCCAAGTGTACCTAACTCCTATCCCATTTCATTGTTTACTGCAGTTTAGGCATTATTACACCACAAGCAGTATATATGTTAATTAGTTGTATATTATGATTAGGGTTAGATTTAGGTTAGGATTAGTGTTTAGAGTTTGTTTAGAGTTTAGAGTTTATGGAATGTCACTGTAAGGGTTTAATTAAGGGTGATAGGTTCTATCCCGTTCAGAATTACATTGTATAGTTGGAGATATATACATATTTTGTGTATTTTGATTAAATTTTAGCAGCACTTTCCTTGTGTTCTCTAGGTCCACGTAGGTGGTTTGGTCGAGAGCATAGCATAAGGAAGGTACTACCGAAATATTAGTCAAAATACACACAACACGTATATAATGTTTAGCTTTACAATGTAATATCAAACTTGTCCAAACGGATAATCCAACAACCACCGTACATTACTTGTAATAACTACTAATAATACAAATTAACTATTGATATGAACAAAAGATCTATGAAGACCACATGTTCAAGAATCACAAGTTGTTTGTATTAGAGACTAGTTATAAGATAGGTTTTTTTGAACGGGAATCTAGGAAAAAACATTTAAAAGATTATCTATAAAATCAGGAATATAAAACTTTAAAATCTTTGGACCTCTTATAATATTATAAGAAGCACATGTCCGATACGAGTCAAGAAATTTGACTCGTCGGACACAGTCAACCCGTGTTTGGACACGGAGGATCCGTGTCTTGGACACGGCGTGGACTTAATGGGTCGTGGATTTATTGGGTCAGGTAATTGATTTAGATTTGTGTAGGCTTTTAACATGATAATGAAGAAGTCATTGGACTAGCTTCAACTTCATCTTGATGTAGCCCAGAGGCCCTTCACTTTAGTTTTGATGATGATTAACTCATGTAGTTATAGTTTACTAATAATCTTGTGATATTTAGTTTCAGATATTTGATCAAGATATTAGTAGGTGACTAGCTTCAATAAAGATGTTTTGGAGATTCCACATGATGATTCAAGAGCTCGAGCGTCAAGTTCACATCTAGTACTCGGATGGAGTCAAGCCGGTGGATCACGTTTGGATCGAGTCGACTTGAAGACGGAATTCTACAAGAAGACATCAGTTTGTTTAGTTAAGATTTTATTTAGATCATTGTAAAGATTAAATAGTGTTGATATGCTCAAGTTCACAATACACACACAAGTTAAAGTTTCATGTTTGTTTTTCGGTTTAACCGGTTTCGGTTTTCATATATATGATTTTCATGAATAGATATCAAAACAAGTTTACATGGTTTAATGTATATTAGATTTGTTCTTTATACATCTATGCTTCATCTATTTAGAAAACTTATTTTGATAATCTATTTCATGAGTTTGGAGTTTTGTATTTAAATAAAACTTATTTTTGTATTTAATGTCAAAAACATAGATATAATATCTTTCATGTATAATGGATTCTATCCACATATAATATGCTTCAAAGTTGCTAAATATCATGCTTTTGTATTTACATGTGTTTGAAAAAAAACGGTTTTCCATTTCAAAAATTCAAGTTTTAAAAAATACGGATTTTGGTTTAAGGCAAATTTTCAATCTCACAAAAATGATTCAAATTGTTTAAAATATGTGTTGAATTTTTGTCACACATATTTGTATTTCAAAGATCTAATAAGAACTGATTTTTATAGAATTTATATGATTTTATGGGATTTAATAAAAGATAAAAACCCAAGTTTTAAATCCTAAAATGACTATACTGGCTGTCTGCCGGTCGAACGGGCCGGCGACCGAGGCAGAAGTCGTCGACCTGTCCGTTCGACCGACGTGCACAGAACGTGAACGCAGCCAAGGCTGGTGGGCCGGTCGACCAGGCGATCGACCGTCTAGAGAGCTCTGCTATCTAGAAATGGTCCCGGTCAACCAGGTCGGTCGACTGGCAGAGAGCTGCTGCTCTCTGTATCCAGTCCCAGTCGACCCGGCGGTCGACCGGAGGCACAACGGTCATAAAAATGACCGTTGGACCGGTCGACCTGGCGATCGACCAGAGGGCAAAATTGCCCTTTCCTGCTACCAACGGGCAGATTTCATTTGGGGCTATATATATCCCATTTCTAGAGTTATTTTTAACAAGAATTTTTAGAGAAAAATTTTCTATCTTTTAGCAAGTTTTAAAAGAGTTTTGTGTCAAAAGATTTGATCTTTAATTGTTTTTAAAAGGGTTGGAAAAATCAAGAAAAGGAGAAGTCTTTGGGATTGATTTTTGATCTTCATTTTTATATCCATTCTAAAAGTTTTCACAAGAGTTTTGTTGGCCCAAAGGCCCATCACTCTAGTGATGATGATTAACTCATGTAGTAATAGTACTAATGATTTGTATTTAATTAGTATCAGATTTATGATTCAAGATCTTAGTTGGTGTTTACCTTCAACAAAGGATTTAAAGTCAAGTTTTGGAGCTAACACGGTTTGATTCAAGAGCCTATGCATCAAGACCACATCAAGTACTCAAGAGGAGTCTAGCTCTTTGGATCAAGTTTGGACTAAGTCAAGAAGATGTGAAGACTTCAAGTGAGACCTTCAAGATCAAGACTTGAGTTTAGGTTTATTTTTCGTTAAGATTTTATTTTAGATAAAATGTAAAGGATAGAATAGTTGGTGGATTGCTCAAGTATACCATATAAACACACACACACACACTCTTGATTTAGATTAATTTCATAAAAGGATTTTCATTTTGACAAATACCGGTTTGATTTTTGGAGTTTATTATATACATGTGTGTTTTTTTAACCAAACTTATTTTAGAGCTTAACGTCAAAAACATAGATATT